>PVKS010046778.1:0-13139 GCA_004027875.1 Aplodontia rufa | reverse complement strand
GCTGTACCAGTCTGCAGCTCCACCAACAGTGTGTTAGTGTGCCTATCTCTCCACAGCCCCTCCAGCATCTATTGTTGTTTGTTTTCTTCATCTTTGCCATTCTGACTGGTGTAAGGTGATATCTTAATGTGGTTTTCATTTGCATTTCTCTGATTACTAATGATTTAGAGCACTTTCTCATGTATTCATTGGCTTGATCTATGCCATCTGGTGAGAAGACTCTGTTTAGCTCTTTGGCCCATTTATCAATTGGGCTGTTGGTGATTTTGTAGCTGACATTTTTGAGTATTTTATAGATTCTGGATATGAGACCCTTGTCTGAGGAATCATAGTCCATGATACTCTCCATTTCTGTGGGAAACCTCTTGATTCTTTTGATTGTTTCCTTGGCAGTACAAAAGCTTTTTAGCTTTATGAAATCCCATTCACTGATTTTTCAAACAGTTAAAGCTTTTCTTTCCTTTTTAACTATGGGGTAAATATTTTTCTTTTTATTTAAGAAGGACATCAGGTATGAAGCAAAGTTGGCTGTCTGGAAGACAAAACAACACCCCACCTCCACCTACTGACCTCTGCCATTTTATATACATGCAATCATATTCTTCCTTTAAGTAAAAGATGGCATCAACATCTAAGGTATTTTGAAATATTTAGATGTTAGGGATTATTTAGCTTTAAAAATTTAAAACCAGGGACTTTGCCTATTTTGTTCATGCTATATTTACAGCCCAGGATTGTAGCTGGCACATGGTGGTGATCAAAATGTACTTTTTAAATGAAAAAAGAAGGAGGAGAAGGAAAAAAAAAAGAAAAAGAAGAAGAAGAGGAGGAGGAGGAGGAAGAGGAAGAAGAAGGAGAAGAAGAAGAAGAGGAGGAGGAGAAGGAGGAAGGGGAAGAAGAAGAAGAGGAAGAGGAGGAGAAAAGGAGGAGGAGGAGGAGAATGGTTGAAGAAATAAACATTCATTTTAGAGGTGAAGATTTCCATAAAGAATAGTCTGAATTATGGAACTGTCTCAAATGTGGTTTTTCCAACTTGGACAAGAGTTTTAGACTGAAGATAAAAAGGAAAATTGGTTATTGTCTGTTTAGAATTATCTGAAAATGGATATCCAGTCTCTACCTCTTTTGTCCAAGTGATATGCCCCCTGCAAAAAGGAATCTCTGCTGATGGATGGGATGGGCTCTAAAAGAAGTCAGCTAATTTCAAATGACCTTTTCCAGGTGAAACCAAAGCCAGAAATGCCCTAATATGTTGTCCCTTGACTCTCAACTTCTCCAAAACAACACACTCAAAAATATGCACCCAATATTTGCATTATCTACATTGGCACCAGTGTATTAGTGTATTCAGAGCAGGAAATGGCAAGTAACCAGCATGGGCAGCAACCAGGGAGCAGGACCAAATGTGGACAATTTAATCATCAATCATACTGAAAATTCATGGTAAGTTAATCAGAACATGAAATTTCAAAGAATGTTTTTTTTGGAAGGGAAAGTTACCACATGCACAAGGAGGTGCATGTGCATGCACACACATAATTTGATTAACCCACACTTGCACTTGAGAATTCTGATCATTTCAAGTTCAAACAGTTGCTTTTTCCTCTCCAGAAAGCTTCCAGATGCTTAATAAATGAAAAGGGCAAAGTGTGTTTATATATAGATAATTTCTCATTACGAACCTTTTAAACATCACTTAATCATCACTTATTAAGTACCCTTCAAACCAATTCTATATACACTAACTTCAATAAGAAATGGTAATATGAAAAATTGGTATTTATTAAGCCTTTAGTATATGCTAGTGACAATGCTAAGAACTTTAGCTACATTAACCAACACATTCCTACAATGATTTTTAAGGGGTAAATACTGTCTCCATTTTATAGAAGAAATTACAAAAATAGTAGCAATCTACCCAAGGTCACACAGCTAGTAAATGGTGCCAACCAGATTTGAATCAAGCTGTCCTGAAGAGTATGGTTCCTATGCCTGGTATGGCCCATGAAGGAGGCAGAATCTTCCAACACGCACAAGTGAATAATCACACATTTGTTGAACGTCTCTCTGTGCCAGCCCTCTACCAGACCCTGTATAAGGCCCAGAGATGAATCTGACACCACTGCAGTCATCAAGCTGATTCCAACATGTCAAGAAGAAATGACAGTGTTCTATATAATCAGCAAATAAACACCATAAAAGACACACTGGACCCTGTGCTATCGAGAGGTTCAGCAAGAGCTCTGCAAGTTCAACATCAGCTCCTTTACTCGCTGGAGTGCCCGTAGTTCCTTTGAGCTCGTGGGAGCATTGCGTGGTGGAGAAAAAAAAACTTTGGCAAAAGTGTTTTAACCAAATTCTATTCTTCCCATATTTAGGCACCTCTTGGATTATGAGTGAGAACTTATAATACTTCCTGATACAAGGTCTCCAAATGCTGGAAATATTCAGGCAGACTTCTTGTTCCAGCTCTGAGAACGAAGAGCTCCGAAGTCTTTTCTGAGACAGGCTTGTAGGAGGACGTAATTCCTCCCTCATAGGTGCTGCCATACTCAGCGAGGGGCATTTTTGCAAAAGTATCAGTGTCCATTTCCTTTTCTCCAAAACTTCCTAAAAATGCATAGATCACATTGATTTTCTAGTTATATTCTACCCTTAAATATTAAATTGAAGTTACACAAAATTAAAAATATTTTGGAAAAACAAAAACAAAAAGCAGAAAAACAAAAACAAAAAGCAAAGAGAACGTTTACCCATTCGCGGAGCTGGAGAGGAGGATGTGCTCTGTTGTGTCGGTTCGAACATCGGAGTGCATTTTACCTCTTTGTGCAGGAGGGAAAAGAGCTGTCCCTTTGCCCACTTGCTCTCAACTCCATTTTTCTTCCCTCCCATGTTCGATTGTGTTTTTGGAGATTTGGACCCTGCAGGCCACATTCCTCAGAACTATGATACCTTCCAGTTAGGAAGTCAGGGCAGGTATCTGGCAGCGGCAGCAGGGGGTGGTGGCTGTTACAGCAGCAGTCAGCACCTTGAGCAGCTGTGGGCTCTGCAGCCTTCAGACTTCCAGCAGGAGAATCAGAGGTTAAAAAACAGGAGAAGCTCCAAATGCATGCACATCCAGCTGGGCAAGGGGGGTGGTGCCACCTCTGCCATTTCCTTCTCCCAGTAGCCACAGCTTTACACTGTTAACTTACCCTGCCTTTTTTATTACTTTGGCTCCTACTTCTATAATCAGCCCCTTATTTTAAAAATCCTTTGCTTGACATGATTAACATAACCTCACTCTTCCTGATAAAAACATTACAAATGTCATTTATCAAAAATTAAATGAAAAACCCCTTTCTGATGATCAGAATCATATTTGGCCCAAAGTCTATAAAGCACAGTTTAATTGTTTTTGTGTCTTGTCAGGATATTAAAATGTCCTCTGGGATTCTAAATTTATGTAGAGTTCAAAAGTTTTCTGATGACAAATGGCATCTCCACATAGAAAGCCAGAATTATTTTAGTGAATAGTCAGTTTTAGGAAATCAAAATAGAGTGAGCACGTAGAATGTAAAATTCTCTACCACCCCACCCGCTGCCATTAGCTAGGCCATGAAAATTTCTACTTAATCAAAAAAGAAGAAAAAGAAAGATCCAAGAACTAGTTGAAACACTGAGCTCTGGAACCTCTGTTTATAAGACTGCAATTCTAAGAGACACCAAGATGAAGACAAAAAGCTTCCTGCAGTACTCTGTCTTTAAGAACAAGGCTGTCTATTTATAAGGCCTTCCCACTGGTGAACATCACAACAAGCAATATCCTGAGTGTGGACTGCATTTAACTTCCAAAAGCTGTTAGGACAAAGATTTTTAGAACAGTATTTCTGGACAAGAGAATATTTTCTAACAAGGCTTTGAGCACATGCAAACCTAAAAAACATCAGTCACCTGATTTAAGGTCAATGGTACGGAAAAGTTGTTTCTAGAGAGGGAAAGAACCAATATATATTTACAGGTCTGATGGGGTCTCAAAATACTAGAAAATTTCAGTCTATGCTCAGAAAGTTCTGAGACTTAGGAAGAGAATGCAGCAAAGCCCAGGAAGGCCGCCAGAGTTCCCTGAGCATGGCAGAGGATGATGACCACCCAACGCAGCACCAGGGATGCCATCACCCAGGGGAGCGCCAGCTGAGGAGGAAAATTCTGGAAAGAACCCTCAGTTTGCCTTCCAAAGTCCTAGGAAGCAAATCAAATGCAGCAGCTTATTTATTGATCTATATGGGGGCAGTTTGCCTAGCAAATTTTAATTTCCTTTTTGATCAACTGAAAAAAGAAAACAATGCAAACCCTACAATTATCCTGAACAAAATGCCATTTACTTGTCTTGAAACTTCTGTATCCAGTCAATTGTTTCTTTGTTCTGACCTCAAATATTAAGTGAAGGGAAAAAAAATACCTTTTGTAAGTAGAGAACAGAACTTATGCTCCATTCTAAACCACCATCTTGGCCCATTCCCAACCTTTATATAGAAGCTGCGCTACATTATTATCACTGGCAGTATTTGTTACTGATCAGTGCCAACCCTTCTATCTATTAAGCCCTCTCAGTTTCTCCTGGCCTTTTGTACCATGGTCCAAAGCTGTGCCCATGAATGAAACATTATTACTGTGATTCTCACAAGCTGAAAACAGCTTCCAGAATTAAACCACCATGCTGGGGTATAAATAACACAGCCCTGCTCTTCACTTAATAATACAGGCTAAATCTATCATCACTTCTTTATATAAACTTAATTTTTTTTGGCTCCTACTGCCTCTTCAGACAATGAGTTCAATAGAATTTCTTTTATTCTTGTGAATTTTGTTTAACTCAACAATAAGATAAAGTGAAAAGGACAAATAATTGAATAAGTGCTCTTTGCCCAGCACTGTGGAAACCTTTTCTATTAACTCTTTTACTTATACATGACCAGAATACTATGAACCAAATATTATTCCCATGTTACAGGTGATAAAACTGAAGGTAGGGGCTGGAGTGGGTGCTCAGTGGTTGGAGCGCTTGCCTGGCATGTGCAAGGCCTCAAGTTCAAACCCCAGCACCACATACACAACTAAGCATTGGAGAAACAAAGGCCAGATGAAAAAATAAATAAAATTTATTCTTTCTCCGTCTCTCTTTAAAACAAAAAACGGAAGGTAAACAAATAAAAGAGAACGAAATAAGCCCAAGGTTTGAACCCAGATTTGTCTGACCTGAAAATCTGCATTCTTTTGAGTGTCACATACTATGTTAAACCTATGAGACAGAAGCCATCATTCATTCTGTATGAACTAACAAGCAACTGTACTTGATGCTGAAGCGGGATCTGCATTTTACCATTGACCACGTCACCATGTCGGGGACTACATTTCTGCAGGGTGATAGGAAGTCTTTTATGTAAAGTAATCATACATATAGGCACCATTTTAATTCCCTCTCCTCTCACTGTGAAGTGTCCCAGGGTAGATACCCCCACAACCAACCCAGCTGTCAGAATTTGATAGGTTATATCCTGCCCTGAAGTGGTTCCTCCAGACCAGAGGTCACCAGTGTCTTCAAAAACACTTCCCAAATAGCAAGGCCTAAAACCACCTGGATCCCTCTGTCCTAATCCTGTGAGCAGAAGGTTGGGTCTCACAATTAACTGAGCAGAGTGTAAGGGCTTCTCCATATCCCAGCACAGCATAGTATGCCAGTAGATCTTGAAGAAGAGCTCATCTCCTGGAGAGCTTGACCTGAACAAGTGTCCAGTTTAATACATATACCCATAAAGAAGCATGGGGACTTAAGGTAGTATGAGAAAACCTATAAGAATGATCTGGGTCAACTTAGAAAGTGGATAAAAGGGGAGTAAGACCCTTCTCAGGATGTGTGTTGCCACCCCCTCTGCAATAGCTCAAGAGCTAAGAATTGAACTGGGTAGAAACCATGCTGAGCCTCCAAACTAATTCAGGCTTCCAGCAACACTGGGACCTATGTGGCAGTCTTTAGCTTGGATCCCAGCTCTCTGCACTTTCCACCTCTATTAAAATATAGTGGCCATACTGAATCTCCTTGTCTCACTTTAAATTCCTTTGAGTTACAGCAGGGCTCTACATACTTTTTCTCTAAAGGGCCATGTTAACCATTGTAGGCTTAATAGGCCATATTATCTCTGCTGCAAGTTCTCCACCTTGTCATGGCAGCACAAGACAGTACATAAATAAATGGTCATGGTTGTGCTCCAATGAAACTTTATTTAAAAAAAGGGGTGGGTTGTATTTGCCCCACAGGCCATGGTTTCTAACTCCTGAAGGATTTGGATGACAATACTAAAAAATGTTACCTAAGAAGTGTCTTCCTTATGGCTTATATTTCCAGAATCTAATTCATCAAAGATGAATTAGAAGAGAGGAGAAAACTGAGGGTCTTTAGAAGGTAGATAAAAACTTCAAGTCAGTAATACATTACTTTCAAAGTTCACTGGGTTCCATAAGTAGCTGGGACCAGTGTTCAAGATACCTAAAGAGATAGCAGCATTCAGATAGGAATGATTTTATTGTCCACCCAAGAATACTGGTCCCTGGGCAGCAGAATCTTTATCTTTGGTAATAAGTTCCCTGTCTAAATGGGGCATGTTAGGAAAGAATCACTTTGGGATATTGTAAAGACTTGGGAAATGAGCATCTCAGCTAAGATCACTTCACTGTTCCCTGGTGTTTTGCTCTTCATGAAACTTCTGGGGGTCTTTCCTTGATTCTGGGGTTGGAGCATTGCAAGATGTTAGGATGAAGAAAACTCAAGTATAGTGGACACTGAAATCTCATTTAGTTTTTTTTATCACATGTAGTATAAAGTTATCTGTTGCACGTCCAATAGACCAAATACTCCAGATAAAATCTTGCTGTTAATTCTTATTAGGTGAAAAATGGATATATGAAATGACTAAAATCAAAGCAAGATGGCTCAATGTATTATTTTTTCCCAACCCTATTTACTACTTATAAAAATGTTAATTTGTCAGCAAACTCAAACCTTAAAATAACAGGATCCTGGTTTTAACAGTTGAGCAGGCATCAGGATATCCCAAACCGTTATAATCACCTTGCCTCCTCTTTAAAACCACTCTTGTGCATAGTGTCATTGCTGAAACATTCACAGATGGATTTAAAGACAGACAATTTAGTTGCCTATTTTTATGACCACCCAAGAAACAGATTAAACCTTAATTCACTACTATATTAGTTTCTAGTGGTTTATGTAACATTACCACACACTTGGAGGCTTAAAAACAACAGAAACTCATTGGCTTATAGTTTTGGAGGCCAGAGATCAAAATCAGTCTTGCTGGGCCAAAGTTAAGGTATCAGCAGGGCCAAGTTCTCTCCAAAAGTTCTAGAGGACAATCCATTCCTTGTCTCTTCCAGCTCTGGACACCTGATAGCCTTTTTTGGCTTATGGCTGCATCTCTAAAGTCTCTGTCTTATTGTCACATTGCCTGCTCCTCTTCACTGTCAAATCTCCCTCTGCCTTCTTTATAAGAACACTTGTGACTCCATTAATCTCGTTTGCATAATCCAGAATCATCACCCTATCTCAGATCCTTAATTTAATCACATCTGCAAAGACCCTTTCTCCACATATGGAAATATTTACAGGTTCCAGGGATGAGGAACAATTATTTGATCTATTATAACCACTCAACTAATGAGCCCTTAGTTTGTAAAGACAGTGGCTTTGTGTCTGCAATCATGTAAATTTGTGACCCTTCCCAGTGGCTGGAGACTTAAAGATATAGATAGAGGCATATCCATAAATCATCACCATACTGCACAACCTCAGGGATCCGTGCTCCCATCTGTGGGGAAGCGATGGCCTGGAATTACATAACAGTGCCCCCAAGCGTTGCATCAGACTGAAACATTTATGTCTTAGACCCAAATGTTGAGAAAGGAAACTTCCTTACAATCAGCCTCCACAGCCAAGAATACACATCCCCAAGCACCCTCTTTCTTTTCATAACACACTATCAACCAATCGTTTTCCCTTAATAATCCTTAAATAAATTACTTCTTCTACCTCAACTACCTCTTATCCACAACTGAAGACACTGGGTACAATACAATCCTCACAATGGGCTTAGTTCATTTCCAAGAAAGGAAGCATTCCGTGATTTGTGTGGATGAGGCGCCATGGTAGCTGCTGAGCATGTACATGCAGGTGGAAGACTAAAAGCCAGCAGGTAATTTCAAAGAAGCCCAGTGATGAAGGGTCCAAACACTTCTCACCACCTCCAGGCTGGTCCAAGCCACTTTGAAACATTCATCACCTTGATCACTACCGTGTCTCCTTCCAGCTTTCTACTTCTGCACTTGTCCACGTTTAGTCTACTCTCTAGAGCTCAAGCAAAACAATCCTGTTAAAAAAACATAAGGCTGAGTATGTCTTGTCCTCTGCCTGGGATCCTCCAGGGACTTCCCATCTCTCATGAAATTTAAAAGCTGAAATTTTGCCCATCTGCCAAGGCTCCGCCACATCTGCTGCCTCCCAGCCCAACTTCCCTGACCTCCATGTCTTCGCTGCCCCTCATTCATTTAAATCCAACTGAAACCCAAAGCACAGTCCTTCCTCGGGGTTTCTGTACTTACGATTCTCTCCACCCAGGAAACCCTTACCCAGATATCTACAGGCCGCATCCTCTCGCTTCCTTTGGATCATTACTCAACATCATATTCTCAGTGATTCCTCTTCTGATTATTGAAATTAAAATTGCACTGCATTCCCTCACCCTTTGATTTACTTGTCTCTCTTTTTTTTTTTCTCATAATAGTTTTTACCATCTAACTTCCATATATTAATTCATTTTTAAATTATCTGTTTCTCCCAATTAGGATACAAGTTCCATGAGAACTGGGATTTTTGACAATTTCGTTCACCGTACACTCACCCATACATAATCAATACATATTTTTTGGATGGACAGGTATATGGGTAGAGGGATGAAAGGATGGAGGGAAGTATAGGCAGGGTATTCTAGGAATGCAGAGAGGAAGAAGACATTTAATCTAGGCTAAGGTGATGAGTTTGGGGCAGCCAAAACATTTACTTCACCGTGGTCACATCCTTCATGGCCCAATTAGATAAAGAAAAATGTCTCCTTTCCACCATCATTGTTCATAATAGTTTTATAGTGCTAATTCTTATTTTTTAAAAACTATTTTCTAGATAGAATTATTGTTCACCAGAAAGGTCAGCATAGTTGGGTTTCATTTTCTAAAAGAAAAATGCAAAATTCATATTCAGGTCTACAATTCCTTTAATATTTTGACAGAAGATAATTTACAAGGAACTTAGAGGGAACCTAGTCTGTGTATTGTGAAAGATTTTTATGGTTAGTATCCAACTCATTATACAGTGTTATCATTTAAAGGTCTTGTTTTCATAAAGTTATCACATATGGGTGACATCCTGTAACATTTTGTACACTTCTGGCATTAGCTGCTTTGTTAGAAGAGCTTTCCTGTGAATGATCAGGGAATGATTTTCAGCTGGCCCAGTCCCTGTCTTAGCACTTTCCAAAGTTTCCCATGAAACATTTTTTAAATAAAGAAATAATTTAATTGTTGAGGTTCTGTCTCTTCCAATATACCTTCCCAAACGTGGCATGAGTCCTAGTATGTACGTGTGTACGTACGTACACACACACACACACACACACACAGATTTAAAGTATCTCTTTAGGATCTGACCAACTAAAACAGAATCTAGCAAACACCCTAAACTGAAACAGATTGACAACATAGATGCTGTCAAACAATGAAAGAGTAAACAGCCCACACCGCATGGTCTGTCCTAATCTCCGCTTCTTCAGACAGTTAGCAGTGATTTCTATTTCCACAGTATTAGTTGACAAAGAAAGGCATTTGGTATTTTGTCACAACATATATATTTTAGGCGCAAAAAATATATTTTTAGGCATAAACAGCATCTGGAAGAACAAACAGTTTCTCAGTCACATGTGACTTTTTTTTTTGCATATAAGAAATCTCAAAAAAGGCTTCTAACTATTTATCAATACATTTGATGGGTTTTTAAAGTGCTGTTAAGAATCTCAGGTCTATAATCCCCACTGGAGGTGGAGGTTGGGGCAGGAGACTGTAGATGCTTTTCTCCGTAGCTTGGATGTTTGATAGTAAAACAAGTTGCTAATCATGAGGGCTCCCCAGTGCCCTTGAGCTCTTATTATCAGGTACAGTGGACACTGGGTGACATTCAGCATCGAAGATAGTGAAAATAATTCACATTTCAAACCATCTTCTTGAAAATGTTTTGGCAATGTGTTAGCTCAGATAAATTGTCATTGTTTTCAGTCTCACATTACCAGCTGACAATGGGTACACGGGTACACGGCAGGACTAGGAGAAGAAAAATGTCTCCTTTCCACCATCATTCTTCATCGCTGTTCTCTGGCCTTAGTGCACTCTTGTATTAGTACTATTGCCTTCGCTCCCTTTCTTCCCCTCCTCCCTTACTTCATTCTTTTTTTTCTCTCTTTTTAAGAATCAAAGTTGCTTCTCCATTCTGTCAGAGTAAGGAAGATAATGAAATCTCTGACTTCACTTCATTAGAGCTAAGTGATAAAGGGCAACAGGAGACATGCTGAATGTGAAGGAGCAGGCCAGGGGGTCACTCTGACCCTCTGAAATGTGGAAAGTCCCTCCATTCCAAGGAGACCATGTTGGTCAAATGCTGTGTGAGGCTGCCTGACATAATGCTGAGTCAATATGCCGGGCTCAATTCAGACTTGGGAAAAGCTTAATTCCTCTCTCAGGTTTAGGGGAAAAAGTATCTAACTATATCATTTTATAAGCGAAAGACTTTCTTGTACACCCTACATTTAGAGGGCATTGATACAGTAGAAGGAGCACTTGTCTTAGCACTCAAAGTTATCTTGGTGGATTACTGGGAAATTCCTCCAGAGAGTGTTGTGAGGATCAAATAAGAATGGTCTACACTGTATGAAAACTCAGGCCAATGTGACCTACGTTGTTATTGCTCAGAAATCCCTACTTGTGCCATCTGGATTACCTTGAATCCATTGTCTCACAGGTACCCACTCTCAAATTCAATTCCAATTCTTACGTGAATCAGAATTGCAATAGTCTAAGAGGTGCAATGTTTCAAAGGTTATTAGAAATTCTAAGTACTGTAGGATATATGTGTGTGTGTATGTATGTGTGTGTATATATATATATATATATATATATATATATATATATATATATATTCTTTTGAAGAAACACAAATCTTCAAATGGACTGGCTTTCTCCTAAAATGTCATTTGCTTTTTGGGCTCCTCTTGGCTTTTCCCATGAACTCAAGGTTACAGTAGGTCCCTGAGAATAAGCTCCTGGGGTGCTCCACTTGTGCACCCAACATCTTCTCTTCTGCATCATGGCAGTCACCTAAACCAGAATTGTCATATCCTTCTGCTGACCTAATTGGAATATTCTAGATCTGAATGGCCAACTCATGAAGCAGGGTGGGTCCTAGTCCTATATTTCAGGTTGAGGCTGCAGGAACTCTAGTTCTTGTCAGAAAACCCAAATTTCCCATGACCCCAGAGGCATGGAGAATCTTTCTGTTGCCGCTGTTCTCACCAAGCAGCCAAGATTCACAGAGCAGCTCTTTTATTAGAAACAATGGGAACATTCTCCTTTATGTTTGCCAGCACAGATAAAGGGCTCTTTAGCAAGCCAAATCTGCCTCTGGGTGTTGCTTAGACTGTGCCATCGCCTGATTCTCCAAAAGAGGGAGAAAAGAGTAGGAAGGAGCTTGTATTGAGGTTTCCTATCTGCCCAGCTTGGGGGGCTGGTCCTCATTGGATCTTTCTACATGCATCAGATCCTTGCTAACAAAGGAATGCAAATCCCCCTCTCAGCCTGCACCAGGGGAAAGGAACAACTCCCTCACCTCTTGTCCTCTCTCCATGACAATAAATCCATGGGACTCCAGATACAGGCGCCAATGGCCTGACTCTTCTGCCTGAGATGGAGAATTCAACTTTTGCCCAGGACAGGGCTCTGAAATTTCTTTCTCTCCTATCAGACATACACAACATTTTATTTTCTCCATCTTGGCTTCTAAAATAACTACTTGAAAGGATTGATCATCAAAAGTGATTTCTTTTTAATAATGACAGTAAAATGTTAGAATCGTGTACATGGCTGACCATTGTACTAAATGTAAGTCCTATTTGCAGTGAAAATAAAATCCAACAAAGCCCCCAAAAGCTGGGCTGCTTCGGGTGGTTAATTACATCAAACCTGAAATAGGAGAAACAGGTTATGTTTATTGTTTTAAGCAAACTCCTGATTTCAGGGGCCTACTCGATAATAGACATATTTGGGATTCATGAGGATATTTCCTTATATAAATACAGTGAAAATTCCAACATAAATATTGTGAGTTCTGACCTCCTGCTTCCTTGTGATCTTGTTACCCTTCAGAAGCTCTTCACAGTCTGTTGTCTCAACAGATGGTGACTTACTCTTTACCTGCCAGGGCTGAAATTACCATGTCGGCCCTTTTTCTGTCCCCTGGGTAAGTTTTTCATAGTGGTTTTAAAACACTACTCACCACAGAAAGCTGCACTAGAAACACTCCCTCCCATTGTGACCATCTTTAAGTATGATTGAATACAGGTATGACAGAATTTCAGCCACACTATGAGCCCAGATCCAGAAAGGCTGTGACGTTTATGACAGCTTGCTTTCAAAGTATAGCCTCCTCCCATAGAGCCACAGCTTTACCTTGCACTCTGAGAACTGACAAGGGCCTCAGTTTCCTCATATGACAGATGAAAGATTCAGACTGTTAGGCTGGCTGGGGGCAGGGCTTCAGCTAGCCCACACTTCACAGCATCATGGCCTCTGGCTGGCTGGGGGCGTGCCTTCAGCCAAGACACTGAGGCCATGACTGCTGGCTAAGGGGCAGGGCAAAGGGCAACTTGCCCCGAAAATAACAGCCAATTGGGATGCTGGCGGACAAGCTCCAAAGGATTGATGGGCCCACCAGCCAGTCTCTGAAGGACCAACCCCATCTTGAACTCCCAGGTAGCCAGCAAAACCAGCTG
>PVKS010046777.1:0-13140 GCA_004027875.1 Aplodontia rufa | reverse complement strand
CTAACAAAACTTCAAATTGAATGACTTTCAGAGCATTAGGGGGATGGCTCTCTAGGATACTTGGAGGTGTAGGGAGGGGGATGGGGAGGGGGGAGGGTATATGAAGAACTCATAGGAGACTGGAGATTGGGAAGATGCGGGAACCATCCCAGAAGCTGATGTCATTCCTCCGAGAGATACCCATTTAACACATGAGTTCTTCTGGGGGAAACTGCAACAGGTGAAACCCAAGGTGGTCATCCATGTTTTGGCATTTCCCCTGGATAACAAAATTTATATCCATTGATTGCTACTGTTTTGATAATGTTTCCCCCTCAACTGTATCTCTATATACTTCTAATATAAAAATAAATAAATAAATATTTTTTTAAAAAGGGAGCTCTCCAGGTAGGCAGGCCTTCCATTGAGTTCTGTGTCCTACTTGGTATCTTCAAGGGTAGGAAGACAATGTCCTCTCCCACTGCAGCCCAGCTGATTGTGAAAGCTGGGGCTAGCCTTCACCAGTCTTTTGGAATGATCCTGTGTGGTACTTGGCTGTGTAACTTCCCTCTCTTAGCCCTCCATTCATTTTTTGAGGAATCTCCATACTGCTTTCCAGAGTGGTTGTACTAGCCTGCAGTTCCTTGAAAGCCTTGTTGTGTGGCCTTTTCTATCCTATTTTTTTGTTATTATTCTGTTTTATCTTCAGAGTGAGCGGGCCAGCTGAGAACTGCATTCATAGACCACCTTGTAGTAACCCATGAGCCAAGGTACAAGAAACAACTCCAGGACGCTTCCTAACATTTTCCTTATATACAAACATTTTTGAGGACACAGGAAATTTCCCTCAAGCCTTGGTACTAGAAATAGCAATTCTCCTGGCTTCTGTGGACGCTGTGACCCAGGAAGTCAGTGCATTGCACTCAGTTGTAGCTGTGGGAAACTTGGGGAGAGTTCTGGTCCTGCAGCAAGCACACCAGCTCAGGACTCTGCTTGTGTTCTCTTCCCCAGCTGCATTCTGTTATTTTCCATGTGTGTATTTCCCCTTTGGCCCTCAGAGTCCTTTTTTAAAACTTGTCCATACGGTTTTGTAAAGCTGTTTCAAACTCACTTTGAAATGAGGCAAAAAAAAAAAAAAAGTTTATGGTTAAAATTGTTTTTTTTTTAACTGTTCTGTGTATTTTTTTCACATTTTTATTGATGCATTAAAGTTATGCAAAATGCTGGGATTTGTTGTTACATATTCATACATGCACACAATATAGCAATATAATTTGGCCAAGTCCTACCCAGACACTACTCCTGCCTCCTGTCCCCTGGTCCCTTTCTTCTGCTGATCTCACTTTGAATTTTTTCTAACTGTTCCCGGTTTTGATAGTATGGAAATTATTTAGTACCTTAGGGGTACAAAATATACTTTTGTTCCTCCCTGCTTAACGCTCCCTTTCTTCCCTCTCGCCCTTCCTTTCCTTCTTCTCCTCTCCCCTTCTCCTTCCTCTCCTAAATTTCCTTTAGTTCATCTATTAATTTGTATTTGAATGGTTCTTTATGTAATCGTATCCTTCCCTCCCTTCCCTTTATTATACTCTAGCTTCCACATATGAGAGAAAACATTCAACTTTTGAGTTTCTGAGTTTGGCTTATTTCACCTAGCGTGGTGTTCTCCATTTCCATCCATTTACTGGCAAATGCCATAATTTCATTCTTTCTAATAGCTGAGTAGAACTCCGTTGTATTTATATACCATAGTTTCTTGATCCACTCTTCAAGTGATGGACATCTGGGTTGGTTCCATAATTTATCTATTGTGAACTGTGCTGCTGTAAACATTAATGAGGCTATGTCGCTATAGTATGCTGGTTTTAGCTCTTCTGGGAAGATCTGCAGGAGTGGGATAGCTGGGTCATGTCGTGGATCCCTAGTTTTTTGAGGAATCTCCACACCGCTTTTCAGAGTGGTTGTACTAGTCTCCAGTCCCACCAATAGTGTATCAGTGTTCCATTCTCCCCACAACCTTATCAGTTTTTATTGTTGTTTATATTCTTGATCTTTGCCATTCTGATTGGAGTGAGGTGAAATCTTAATGTAGTTTTGCATTTCCCTGATTGCTAGAGATGTTCAACATTTTTTCATATATTTATTGGCTTCTTGTGTTTTTTCTGTTGAGAAGTTTAAGTTTCGTTCTGTTGCCCATTTGTTGATTGGGTTATTTGGGTTGTTTGGTGTTAAAGTTTTTGGGTTCTTGGGGCTGGAGTGGTAGCTCAGTGGTTGGTGCGCTTGCCTGGCATGCACAAGAACACAAGTTCAAACCCCAGAACCACGTGCACAACTTAAGTGTTAGAGAAACAAAAACTAGATGAATAAATAAAATTGATTCTCACTTTCTTCCTCTCTCTCTCTCTTTAAAAAAGGCTTTTTGAGTTCTTTGTATATTCTACCCTTCCCTATCAGAAGGGTAGCTGGCTAAGGTTTTATCCCATTCTGTAGGTTTAAAATGAGGCAAGATATTAAAATGTTGATGAATTGTCATTTGTTGTAAACATCTTCTCAATTTTTTTTTAAGAGAGAGTGAAAGGGACAGTGAGAGAAAAACTCTGTTTAGTTTTTGATGTGACTTTTGTTGCTCCGATCCTTTGTTGTGTACATGGTGCTGGAGTTTGAACTTGCATCCTAACATATGCCAGGCAAGCAGTGTAGCCAATCAATTCTATCACTTCTCCCTGATGACCACAGAGAGAATTGCTGCCACAGATTTGAGGACTCCTTGACTGCCACAGCTTCACCCCATAGTTACCCTAACTTAGCCAATTATTGTGCCTAGACCTTAGAGGAAACAGAGATTGCTTCTAACCCTCTCCTCCAGGTTCCAGTTTCATGGTTCACTAAATTTCCATTTCAAGTACCACATTAATGCAAGAAGGCAATAAATATCTTATATCAGCATTAGGACTGGTCATCCTAGAAGACTTAGGAAATCCTTGGTATTGAACCTGGTTCTTCATAAAATAGGTGCTCCAGATGTTTGGTGACTTAAATTTAGTTGTGGCTTATGTATTTGGTTCTGTTCTTTGAAGTAGTTGAATTATGTACTTTTCCAAGGGCTGTTAGTCTCCATGGTCTCAGTCTAGGAAATGCAACCTGCTAGTATTGGCAGTAACTTGACTTCAGTGACATTTTTCGCTTTTCTTTTTCAGAGTACGATCGGTTGGGCTTCCTCTTGAAGCTGGACTCTAAACTGTAAGTAGAGTGAGGAAATGCCTTGGCTCTGTGGTAGTGTGTAAGAGCTGGGGTCCAACCTTGAAGGGTCATCTCTCTCACCCCTGTGGTTGTAGGGGGATTCCTGGGGTTTGTCTTCTGGTTGTCAGCAGAACCTTTAATTATGTTACAGTCTGCAGGGGCCTAGACAGGTGGGGTGGTGGGTACAAACATAAGGCCTTCGATGTGGCTGCCATAGTCAGCTCATTACAGAAGGAGGCCACTGCCAGGACAGGTGGGCCTCTGGAAAGGTGGCTTCTACAGAGTGTAGGGAAATCCGGTTATAGTCAAAGATGCTTTGCACCTGGCATGCAGTACCTTCAGTCCCGTCACCTCCAGTTTCAACTCCTGTCTCTCATGCCACAGGTAAACTTTCTTCCATTTTCCTCGGCCTTTGTAGCAGCTTGTTACCTTAGGCCGGAAATTCCCTTTCCTTGCTAGTCCACTTGGAAAACTCAAAGATTACCTCCTCCCTTCACAAAATTAATTGCCTGTTCCTCTGTGCTTCACTGATTTTTCTACCTCTCTTACCAATTATGTGACTATACGGTAATCAACTGTGTAATGATTATTAATTTGGTTCAAATCCCAGATTGCCATTTATTCTCTTTGTGCTTTGGGGTAAGCTACTTAACCGCTTTGAGCCTCTGTTTCATCTGTAGGATGAAGACAACAACAAACGTGTTTTACAGGGTTGTTGTAAGGATTTAATTCAACTGATGAATTCATAGGGGGATTTTTTAGTACAGGATATCTAATCCTTCTGGAATTCTTCCCTTGCCTGGCCTCTTGGTCTCTCTAGTTCCTAGATAGCACAGGTACATAGTTGCTAGTGTATAAGTAAACAATGAATTCTCAGAAGGTTGGAAGAGTGGATGGCGGTGGATGACTGTGTACTTCCCTGTTTGAATTGCATTCCTCTCGGCTCTGTGTGCTCAAGCCCTGTGTAAGACCATTCACATGGTTGATGCTGAGTAAATACTTGTAAAGCTACCTTACCACCTCCTGTGACTCCCTTTGTCCTGACTGAGATAGACATCATGGAAGATCAGATGGTGTCCTTTCCTCTCCTGCATAAGGCCTTATCCATAGCTGCTTCAGATGGTGATGTTCCCACTTACATAAGTGATCAACCAGGGGCTGTTTGGCTTTCCCGCTGAATTGCCTTTCCTAGAATCTGGTTTCTTGGCTCTAGTGCCTCCTGCTATGAGTTCAGGCATTGTAAGTCTCCCAGCTTCTACGTCATGGAGGCAGCTACAAGGGAAGAATGGGCTTCTCTTCTTTACCAGGCTAATGGAGAGAGATTAGACACATGTTAACATCTGGGAGTGGAACTTGATTGGGTTAGAAAGCCACAGGCTTCACTCTTAGAAAATTCTTAAATTAGTGCTCTGGGGAAAAAAAACAGATCAAGTAATAATTTGTAAGCAAGTGAAATGCCATTAGAACAGAAGAGACATAGTAATTACTAAGTTGAACCACATTGGTGGACAAAGGACATGTTATGAAGACATGCCAACTACAGTATTTAAGCTGTCTTCAGTGGTGACAGAGGAGGAGGACACTCCTGCCCTGCTGTCCTGACATGAGTGGAGGCTGCTGTGTACCAGGCTGCCTCTGTGAACCTTCTGAGTCAACTTGGTTTTTGGCCAAGGGTTTGGCGTGGCGCCATTTATCTCACAATCTAAGGTACTAGTTGGAACTTTCCTGTCTCTTACTACAAAGGCTTTTGCAGTCCAGCGCTTTCTTCAGAGGAAACCAGATATGTGGAAAGAGTTTCCACCTTCTTTCAGAGAGACGTTTCCAAATTAAGGATTCAGCTTTGGGGGGCAATTGCTCAGCAGTGTTTAGATCTCCTCTTCCGAGTTTAGGTCTCATAGCTTCCAGTCCTTCTCAGAGGGACAGGATTTGAATTCTGCACCTGCTGCCTAGTATTATGTGACCTTAAGTAATTTATTTTAGCTTTCTGAATTCCAGTTTTCCTTTCTGAAAGATGTGGGTAATTAACACTTTCTATAGTTTTATGAAGAATAAAAGAAAGAGTTATGTAAACTATGACTAAATAGTTTTTTTTATCTTGACTGGGGTTCATTTAGCTTCTTGAGTGTAAGAACTCATCTTTTGGAAACATTTTAGCCATTCTTTGTTCAAATATTGCCTCTGCCCTACCCTCTATCTCTACTCATCTTTTGAAACTCTGATTAATTTCTTTTTTTAAAGAGAGAGTGAGGAAAGAGAGAGAATCAATTTTATTTTTTCATCTCATTTTTTTTGTTTGTTTGTTTGTTTGTTTTTCCAACATTTAGTTGTATCTAGGAAGCTTAAAGACCTCAAATAGCTTTGACCAAAAAAGATACCCTCTGTGGCATATTATAGTCAAATTGTCAAAAGCATAAGACAAAGAGAACATCTGTGCCAGGTCACAGGTAAGGGAACTCCATTAGACTTCTTTTTTTTTTTTTTAAGAAAAAATGAATTTTATTTTTTTCATCTGGCCTTTGTTTCTCTTACACTTAATTTGTGTATGTGGTGCTGGGGTTCAAACCCGGTCCTCACACATGCCCGGCAGTGCTCTACCACTAAGCCACCGCTCCAGCCCCTCTGACTAAATTTTAGATCCTTTCCATACTAAACTGTAACCCCAAAGGACTCATTATAAGGATTGGTGAGGGCTGGAGCAGTGGCTCAGTGGTTGGAGCACTTGCCTGGCTTGCGGGAAGACCCAGGTTCAAACCCCAGCACCACGTACACAGCTAGGTGTCAGAGAAATGAAGACCAAACGAAAAACTAAATAAAACTGATTCTCTCTTTCTCTCTTCTAACTCTCTTCAAAAAAAAAAAAAATGGATGAACGAGAACTGAACCTGCACCCCCTCGGTGCACCTATAGTCTCGGTGGACTATAGGAACAATAACCACAGCTTTAGGTGAACTAGGGTAAACAGTTAATGGTTAATGAAACAAAATCATTGATCCTGGTTGCCAGGGTTCCCATCATTCAGGTGACCTAGGGAACCTTAACCCCAGGGGTACTTTTTTTTTTTTTAGAGAGAAGGACAGAGAGAGAGAGAATCAATTTTTATTGAGTTTTTCACATGGCTTTCATTGCTCCGACACTTAAGTTGTGTACGTGGGTGCTGGGGTTTGAACCCGTGTACTTGTGCATGCCAGGCAAGCGCCGTAACCGCCGAGCCACCGTTCCAGCCCTGCCAGGGGTACTTTTGAAGACATGTTAGATTCCACAGTACCTTTAAGCACCTGGCAAAAACAAATACAAACCCTCTTTAGAGAACATTATAAATTCCTTACAGATAACTTTCCAAGAAAATGAGCAGCTTATTGTAAAACATAACTCAATTCACAAGGAAATGAGCTTTCATTAGTGAGAACCATGAAAAGCAACAGACAATAGAAGAAAACCCAGAAAGATTTCTAAAATTGAAATTACCAGACATAGTTTATAGAACAATTATATATACTATAAAATAAAAAATTGAATTATGTGCATAAAGCTAAATGTTAGATTTTAATAACAATGAACTTCTAGAATTGAAAAATATATGACCCAAATTAAACAGTAGTAGATTGGACATAACTGAAGATAGAGTTAGTGAACTAGACGATAAGCCAGAGAAGTTATAATGGGGTTGGCAAACTTCCTCTGCAGAGGGCCAGATAGTAAATATTATATAATTTGGTGCTTTATGGTCTCTTTTACAGCTGTTCAACTCCGCAATTTAACATGAAAGCATACGTAGACAATGCATAGACAAATGAGTATGGCTGTATTCCAGCAACTTTATTTATGGACACTGAAATCTTAATTTCATATAATTTTATGTTATAAAATATTTGACTTTTCATTTTTTTCCCTGGGAGATTGTCAACTAAAAAACAGGCAGTGGATCAGGCATGATAATACACACCTGTCATCCCAGTGACTCAGGCCGCATAGAGGGGAGGATCATGAGTTCAAAACCAGCCTCAGCAACTTAGCAAGACCCTAAGCAACTTAGGAAGATCCTGTTTCAAAATAAAAATAAAAAAGGCTGAGGATGTTGCTCAGTGGTTAAGCACCCATAGGTTCAATCCCTGGTACCAAAAAATAAAAATAAAAAGATACGTGGTGGATTGACTGGCCCACAAGTCATAATTGGCTGACCTTTCATTGAGAATGTAACAGCTACATCTGACTGAGAAATCATCTCTTCACCACAATGAGGTGTTTTCTTTTTTTGAAACCCTATTATATTAAAATACCTTTTTGGCTAATGATATTCCAAAAGTATGAAAATAGATGTTTCTCGCCTTCATTATATTCTTTTCATTATGTCTTCCTGGAATAAATACATTGATCTTCCTGGAATAGATTGGTTTGTGTTTCCTTTGAGAATTCTCTGCTGCTTGTGTTTATATAACAAAATCTCTTGTCTGCTACAAAAATTACTCAGAATACTCATGTGCAAAATCATGTCATTTGATTGTGAGATCTGCCATTCAGGAAGACAATATTTTTTGATGGTTAAAAACATGTGCTGCAAAAAAAAGAAAAAAATATGCTGTGGAGTCAGACATGGATTTTAGGTCCAGTTCCACCGCTTAGCTAGCTCTATATTTGAGCATTATTTAACCACAGAGTCTCAGTTTCCCACTCTAGAGTGGTGATAAGTAATGCCCAAGAATGAGATTAAACCTGTCCTTTTATCTTTATCAATGTTTCGTCAACTGGGAAAGATACAGCCCAAAAATGGGACCTGGACTCAGTTTGCCTCCTGATCCACATCCCATATTTTCTTTCTTCACTCATTCATTTATCAAATATTTCTTTTTTCTTTTTCTTTAGAAAGAGTGGGGGGGGAGCATGAGAAAGAAAGAACCAATTTTTGTTTATTTTTTCACCTGGCCTTCGTTGCTCCAACACTTAGTTGTGTATGTGGTGCTGGGGTTTGAACCTGGATCCTCAAGCGTGCGAGGCAAGCACTCCAAACACTGAGCCACTGCTCCAGCCCCTAGCAAATATTCCTTGAGCACCCAGTATATGCTTATAAGTTTGACTGAATAGGACTTGTGTGAACTACAGTCTTAGTGAATGGGGAGGGGGTAAATGAGAACAGCAGGCGATGGTAAGGGGTGGCATTGCTGGGTAGCAGGAGTAACAAGCGGGATGTTTGTTTGTTTTGTGGAGGTTCTGAGGATAGGACACAGGCCCTGAACATCCTAGGCAAGCACTCTACCACTGGGCTATAGGACACAGGCCCTGAGCATCCTAGGCAAGCACTCTACCACTGAGCTATAGGACACAGGCCCTGAGCATCCTAGGCAAACACTCTACCGCTGAGCTAGGACACAGGCCCTGAGCATCCGAGGCAAGCACTCTACTGCTGAGCTAGGACACAGGCCCTGAGCATCCTAGGCAAGCACTCTACTGCTGAGCTATGTCTTTGGCCCCTTGTTTTGTTTTTTAAAATAATGATGACATATTGATGTTTCAGATGCATACATAGAGTACAAAGAGGACTCCAGGGATCACAGGTGCAAAGGGTAGAGTTGAAAGAGCAGCCCGCATCACAGAGGGCTGTAGAAATGGTGTTTTCAGAGGAGACCCAGGTTTCTATGAAAGAAGAAGATGGAAGAAACATTCATGAAGAGGCTGGAGATAGAAAGGAACAAGGCTTCATGGGACATGAAGAAAGCCAGAGTGAAGGGTGGGGGCTGGGGGAAGTAGGAGATTGGGCTAAGAAGTAGCAGAGAACAGTAACTTGAGATGAGAAAACTAACAAGAGTACCAGGATGTGAGTCTAATGGTGTGGTGGGCATGGCCTCAAGGTTGCCCAGGAGCTGATCCTGTCTTCCGCTCAGGCTTCTGAGGGCATTTAGCTACAGCCTGATTGGATGATGCTTGTAGGGATTCAAGTCTGGTCCCTGGGGAGGCTCTGAAAGGGGTCTGCTGTGTCTGCAGTCAAAGTCAATTGTCCTGGGGAAGGTTTCAGAGTTAAAGGCTCCTGCCCTGACTGCAAAGTGAGCACTTCCTTATTCATTCAGAAAATTTCTTAAGCAGCTACCATGTATCAGGCGATATTCCGTGCTCTGAGGATATACCAGTTACATGACAGACAGTAAACAAAAAGTATTATAGTAAGTGCTAGGAAGAACAAGGAATGCTTTTGAGATTGCATGCTTAAGTGGGATGATCAGAGTAGGACACACTGAGGTGACATTTGAGCAAAGACTCAAAGGAAGTGAGGGGGTTAACCCTGTCCCTGTCTGGAGGCAGAGCATTCCAGACAGAACCCTAAGGAAATTTCATTCTCAAGAGGAATATGACACTTTGATCCAAGAATGTGCCCATTAGTCCAGGGGAGAGGGGCCATCTGGACGCCTTGAAGGAACCAGACCCTCGCGTTCAGGTGCATAGTTCCTGAGCTGATGTGAGTCTTTTGGGAGCAGATTTGATAAATGGTGTTTTTTTATCTATTTCAGCTGGGCGCGAGTAACAGCTCTGTGCTCTCGGAAAGGTCCTGTCTGCTGCCACAATGTGGTGTTTTATAGTTACCAGGTGTGCAAGAGCATGGGGACTTTAATGTTCTGTCTAATTTCATAAGGAATTTTCTGTGACACAAAGATATGAAAGCCCAATGACTTTTAACCCCCAGAGCCCTCTGAAAACCAGGCCAGTCGTGAAAGGCCTGTAAACATGGGGAGTCTGAAATACAGCTAGAGGAAGCTGTGTGTAGTGATGCACACCTGTAATCCCAGCTACTCAGGAGGCTGGGGCAGGAGAATCATAAGTTCAAGCCAGCCTGGGTAACATAGTAAGACCCTGTCTCAAAATAAAATACAGCTGGAGGTGAATATACTAATTCCAAACTGCCTACTAAGTTCGTATGGCTGCTGGAGGGATTTATTGAGCATCTGCTGTATGCCTAATGCCACAGTACATACTTTATGTTACCTCTGCCTCACAACAGTCACTTTGATTATTTCATCCAGCCTCATCTGCTTGTTGATGACTCCCAGATTTAGATCAAGCCCAGTTTTCTTTCACCAGACTCCAGACTCATTTTTCCAATTGCCAGAAACAAATTCCAGATCTACACCCCGTCTCCCAGAATCTTCCCTACTCCAGAAAATGGCAACTTCCTCCTTCCAGTTGCTTGAGTCAGAAACCTTCACATCATCTGTTTGACTCTGAAATGTAATCAGCAGCTAATGCCTTTGACTTACCCTAAATGCAACACCTCCAAAGCATCACCCCGTCCAAACAGCTGCCATCTCCCGCCTCATCACTGCTCTCCCCGCTGCTTTCCCTGCTTTTGTGCTTGCTTCCTGTGCTCCACTACTGCTCAGCTTCCTGCTATTGTGACAAAATAGCTGAGAAATTCAATTTAGAAGGAGGAAAGGTTTATTCTGGTTCACAGTTTCGGAGGTTTTAGTCCATGGTTTCTTGGACCTGTGGCAAGGCAGAACATCATAGTGAGGAGAGCATAGTGCTGCTCACCTCATGGTGGCAGGGAAGTAAAAAAAAGAGAGAAGAAGGAGCCAAGGCTCTATTATGCCCTTATGGGCACACCCCGAAACACCTACCTTCCTCCCACCAGCTCCCCTTCCCAAAGGTTCCATGTCACTCAACAGCACCATCAGTGGGAATCAAGCCTTCAACACATGGCCTTTGGAGGACATTTAAGATCCAAACTGTAGCATCCACCTCCACATGGGAGCCAAAATGACGAGAACGATCACATCCCTCCTGTGATCAGAACCCTCCAGTGGCTCCTCGTTCCTCTTAGAATGTAACTCAGATTTTCACGGTGCTCACCAAGGGCCTGCATGGTCTAGACCCTGGCTTTCTGACTCCTCTCCTCTTTGTCTTTTGTCCCTACCGGACTCCCAACTTGGTGCCTCACATATTCCAGGCCCACTCTTGCCTCAGATCCTTGGCATTTGCTCATTTCTTTGTCTGGAACACACTTCCCCAGATACGTTCACTCCTCACCTTTTCAGACCTTAGTTCAAACGCTGCCTTGTTAGGAAACTTTACTAACATCCCATTTAAAATGTCTCCAGGACTTTATTCGCATTCCCTGGTCCTCTTTACTGTGACATTTCCTCTGGGAGCGTATCAGTGTGGCGTGCTCCATGTTTTACTTCTTGGTTATTCTGTGCCTCCATCCACTAGAGGGACGACAGGGGGTATCTGTTTTATTCACTGTTATTTCCTAGCACCTATTCCTGAATGATTGTTCAATAAATATTTGTTTGCATGGATGAATGAATTGGCAGACAACTCTGTGAAGCAGATAGAGTTTAAATAGATTTTAACAAAAGAGAAAGTGACAATAGAAGTAATTTACATGTGTTCACAGAACTACATATAAGCAAGCCAGTGTTTGAACCCGCCTCTGTCCAGTTCCAAACTCACTACTTCTCCCTCTATTCAATGTTTCTTTCTGTTTTTTCCAAATTCACAGTCAGTTTCATTTTAAGGTTGAAAACCTGCACTGTAGACTTTGTAAGGGCAGAACGTCCTGCTCAGGCGTATTTGCAGTGCCTCTTACAGTGTTTGTGGTGTACAGTAAATATTCAGTAAATGTTTCTTAAGGCTTTGAAGGACATAAGGAAGAGGGTGTAAGAGAGCGTAGTGCCAGCCTTTAATAAGAAATCCCAGATCCTCCAAGTATCAATACTGGAAGAGTTTTAGGGAGTGGAGAGGACTGTGAAACGGCTGCTTCCTCAGCGTAACTCTGAATTCACCACCTCCTGGAAGGTCTCACTCCAAGACTGCAGCCACCGTCACATTGACTGCAGAGAACACAGCTTCTCTTTAATGCTTTTAAAAAAGAGGGGAGAAAGTTGACTGTAAAAGGAACCAAGATAAAAATATGTCACTAAAGATTAAATGAGGACACCGGAGACATAAACCCTGAGAGCATACAAAACCCAAAAAAAGTGGTCTGCTTTGCAAAATGCATAATTTCTTTATTATTTTGACTCTTAATTGACAGATAATTATATATCTTTACGGGATACAGTGTGATGTTTTGGTACATTTAAATATTGTGTACTGATCAACTCACAGTACTTAGGTTATCAATCCTCTCAAATATTTGTCATTTTAGATTATCCATCATCTCAAGCATTTACATTCCTTTGTGGTGAGAGCATTCAAAGCCTCGCTGCCAGCTATTTTTAATTACACGATGTGATATTGTTTGCTGTAAGCGCCTCTGACAGTAGAGCACCAGAACTTGCTCCTCCTGTCTGACAGTGACTTTGTACCCATCAACCAGTCTCTCCCATCTCCCCTCCCTGCCTTCCTAGCCGCTGATGAGCCACTATTCCACTCTCTAGTTCTGTGAACTCAGCCTTTTTAGATTCCATATGTGAGTGAAGTCATGCAGTCAAAATGCAGAACTAACTCTTCTGCAGCAAGCGTGATCCAGAACCATTCTTATTTATAACAGGAGAGAATAGCATTCCAGGATTTGGCTAGTTCTTTGCTGCTGCTTCTTCTTCTTCTTCTTTTTTTTTTTTTTTAAAGAAAGAGGAACAGTGAGAGAGAGAATCAACTTTATTTAGCTTTTCATGTGGCTTTTGTTATTCAGACACTTTTTTGTGTACGTGGGGCTGGGGTTTGGACCCATGTACTCATGCATGCCAGGCAAGCCGTAACTGCTAAGCCACCACTGCAGCCCCGGTTCTTTGCTTCTTAACTGCTGGCCTATTTCACAGCACACTGTTCAAAGACTGCTTTTGTTTTAAATCTTATTGAGGAGTTGTGTTGTCGTACAATCCATAAATGCATATGTAGTAACAATATGATAGGCCCTTGATCCTAACCCAGAATCACCCCCACATTGCCCACACCCTTAACTCTTCTATATTTCTCCCATAACAGATATAAATGTCT
>PVKS010046776.1:0-13139 GCA_004027875.1 Aplodontia rufa | reverse complement strand
AAAATTAAAAAAAAAAAGGAAGAAAATGAATGATTCTTGTACTTGATTTAACATTCCATTCTACAAAAGCTCTTCTCAGGGCTGGAGCAGTGGCTCACCGGTTGGAGCGCTTGCCTGGCATGTGCGAGGACCCGGGTTTGAAGCTCAGCACTGCATAAACAATTAAGTGTCTGAGAAACATGAGGCCAGTTGAAAAATTAAATAAAATAAGCTCTTTCTCTTACTCTCTCCCTCTCCCTTAAAATGAAACAAAAGAAAAGCTCTTCTCTCTCCTTCAAAGATACTCATCAAATGAGTAGTGTGAGAATCCAGTTCTCTTGGTTCCATTCATGGCTAGAACAGTTCTGTATAAATGCTTGGATAAAACTGCTTCCCTCCCTCCCTCTCCTGCAGGTGTTAAAATTCCAGCCCCTATATGACATCCCTACATGGTCTGATACCCTTGTGGCCTCAACTTCAACACTTGTTTCCATGGCTTTTAATTCCTGTTCTGTTCACAGCTTCTGGAGAATTCTTTCTTCCTTTTCAGTTTGGTTAGTTTGTTTGCTTATTTGAACAACTTTGAAAGTTACACATTTTTATCCAATTTGCATATGTTAGGAATAGGAAAAGGGCTTCCTAAATCTATTCACTCCACATTTTTGACAGGAAGTTGAAGTTAAAATTCAGTCTTAAACCAAATGCAAAGGGCTTTAGAACCCAAATTCTAGCGATGTTGCTCTACTGACCCACAGACATGCTTCAATCTTCACACTCTTAGATCATTCAGAGGCATCCAATATTTTTGATAACTCTTTTCTTGAAACATTATCCCTTTGCTTTCTACAATATCATTTCCTCCTGGTTCTATTCCTGCCTTCCTACCCCCATTTTTTAGCCAAACTGATGGCTCTTTCCCTGCGTCTAAACTTTAAATACCGTGTTCTACAGGATTCACAGTTCTCACTTGGGCAATCTCATCTTCCTGGCAGGTGTGACCAACCCTATTTCAAAGAATAAATTAATATTTTTAGGGCAGCCCTCTCTTCTAAGCCTTAGCTCTGTACATCCCAAGGTTTATTGGAGAAGGTACTTGGTAGTCCCACCTGCATTTCGAATTAAAATGATTCAAAAGGAATTCACTTGCTTTCCACCCCTTCCTCTCCCACTGAACACCTGGTATCCCCTATTCAAGCCATGCTATTATTCAAGTCAGAAAAACAGAGTCATCCTAATTACCCACAGTGAATACATCCTGCCAATTCCACCTCCTTAGGATCTCATAAACTGATATCATTTCCTGTCCAGATTCACTCCCATTAACTTAGATTTAAACCCTCATCATTTCTCACTTGGACTTGGCAATAACCTTGTAATTGGGTTTTTTGCCTAGAGTACAAAAGACCATCAGTCCAACTCACCACACAGGTCTGAAGAGTCACATTTCTAACTACAAATATGACCATTTTCTTCCCCTTCTTAGAACTCTCCAGTGACTCCTAATTCCACGTAAGACCAAGACTAGAATGTGCAAGATACAACACATACCTTTGCACAGGTACCTCCTGCCACGGCTTTCCTCCTGTGTTCCTTTACTATCCCGAGCCTCCGTGCATGTTGAACATGCTATATACTGTCTCCTGCTTCTGTATTATCAGTGCCAGACAGGCGTTTTTTTTTTTTTACCCTCCTTCTTTGCCTTTACTTATCAAACATTACCCTGATTCTGAGGTAGGGATGTAGGATAAAGAGAAATACAGACCCTCAAAGGAAATGCCCATAAATAATCAAGATGCAAAAAGTACCCAGAAACAACTGCATCTCCTGAGCTACATGCCCTTGCCCTTACTCTTGCCCCATGCCCTTGTCACATGAGGGCACTGCGCCAGCATGGGAAAACTGGAGTGACACCATGAAGCTCCACCCTGCCTCTACCTCAAGTCTAGCTCCTAGTCCAGCCATCTATAAATGTTAATACCCTCAGGAACTCACTGTCTCTGAAGAATCTGTTGACTATGACAGCCTACAATGATCTCTTCTTTGTAAAAGAAACTAACAAAACTCTATTAATTCAAAATTAGTACTTTGTCCTACACAGTGGGTGGGCAGACTATGACTTGTTAATCATATTTATCCACCAGCTGTCTTTATATGTCCTGTAAGCTAAAAAGGGTGTTGACATTTTTCAATGGTTTCTAAAAAAATTAAAATAATAACAGTATTTTATGATGTAAGTAAATTATATAAAATTTAAATTTCAGTGTCCCTGTCTTGAAAGAAGTTTGGTTGGGAGGCACAGAGTAAGAAACCCAAACCCAACTCATTTTTTTAGCATCTTAAATTTGAGCCAGATATGGTCTGCCCTAGAGTTTGGGAAACAGTTTGAATCAGTGTGAGATGTTATTGTACACCCCGGGTGCTATAATTTTCTATTTTAGCATTTGATGGAATAAAACAAACATTGTTGTTAATGGGATGCTATGGTAAAGGTACCTATATTATTTACTTAGGTATCTTTTTAAAACACTGAATTAAAAAATTCAATATTATGTTACTACCTAATATTCATGGATCCAATTTTACTAAAGAAGAGCAGTCTGAATTAAAATACTACTACATACCACTCTCACCAATAAATATGTTGATAAATATATCCCAGAGGCAACTTCAAATATTCTAATCTGAAATACTGACATGAATTAGCATACAATTACTATAGAGGAACATTTTTCATTCAAGTGGCAAAGTTTCTACTCTGACCAATTACCTTCATTAGTTTTTGATTGTATGGCAAACAGGATCATGTGGGTTACAAAATTCCAGGACATATCCAAATAGCCTCAAAAAAGGAGCACTATGTTCCTAACAATTATTCTATGAAAGGAGTAGGGTTAATCATCTCTACTAGGACCATCATCTATTAATTAATTCACAACTCAATGGGCCACAGACAGAGCCATCTGTGAAACCATTTGTACCCGTTCCCAGGAGGAACAGAAGATAGGTGTACCACTGGAAACAGGTGATCAGACCGCCATGAGGAGGGTCCACCCTCTAGACACAGTTGAGTGGATTTCATTCAGAAAACATCTGCTGGTGTCACCTGGCTCTGCTGTGCATTGCTTGCATGCTGGAGCAGTTGGGAAGCACAAGTGTGTGTGGTCCCTGGGCACAGCCGGGGTGCAGAGTCTTTCATTAGGTAAACAACCAGGGGCAGGTGGGGCTAATTGGATTCAACTGCTTGGTGACAACCAGGGCATGATGCTTACTTTACCAGACTGAATTTTTCAGACACTTCAAAAACTGGGAGGCAAGCTAGACAAATGAACCCTGGACAAATCTGCTCCAAATTAAACTGCTGTAGTCCAATTTAGACTGTTAATGACTGGGCCTGCAGCAGGCCAAACTGTAGAGCAGTATCCAGAAACACAAGTGATAATGACAATTAGGGACACAAAATAAGAGTTAGCATTACGTTGCTGAAGAAACATGCAAACAAATCCAACAAGTCCCTTAAGATGAAGATGGAAGAGAATTAACACGAAAAGAGCAGAGAAACTTCAGATCATCTTTGGTATCATACCCCACGTGGTCAGAGAGCTCTACGCTGGTGTGCATTTATATCCAGAGGTTAAGAAACATCTGGTAATTCTGGAGATGGCCGTGGGAAGCAATTCAAGAGAACTCTAAGGGAGGAAGATTTGGAATCTGAGAGTTTAAAGGAGGTAACTCTTAGAGTTAATGTAATAGCAATCTTTAAATAGAGAAGTTCTCACACAGTCGTAATTGTTTGACATTTAGAAGCCCAAGTAAAAAAAGAATGATATTGTAACATAGGCAGTGGACCAAGAATTAATATAAAATCTGTCTCAACTGTCTATGATCAGAATTTTCTTCTGCTAAGGAAATTTCAATATATTATGTGTTTGAATATTCTTAAGATCTTTATAAAAAGGTGTTAGACCAGGTAGCACCCAGTTTAAACCTCACATGTCTTCCCATTGCACTTAGAATACAATTCATATCCTCTGGTCTCAAGATCTTTCATCAACGATTCCTAATCCTGGCTACACATTAAAACATCCTAAGAAACATTTTAAAAATATATCAATTTCACATTCTGAAGTGGGGCTCTGACATGGTATTTTTAAAGCTCCTTCATAATTCTCAAGCCAGAAAGGACCCGAATGATGTGGTCTCTGCCCCGTCTAACCTCACTCAGTATTCAACCTCTGCTCACTCTGTTCAACTTACCTGAAATCACATAAGCTGTGCGCTAGATCCCATCTTCTACTTGCTCCTTTCTTTTCCTCTACACGTGGCTCCTCAGCTTCAGAATTGAGCTCAAACCTTACATCCTCAGCGAGACCTTCCTGATGTTGCCCCTCACCTAAGATCATTTTGTTTTTTAAACTACAGCATCCTCAATACTGACAAATCTATTTTACTCTTTTATTTGTCACTTGATTAGTATTTATCTCCCTCCATTAGAATGTAAAATCCAAGACCTTGCCCAGCTGATTCATTTTTCTACCCCAATTATTTCTCTATCCTCAATGTGTATTTATTAAAAATTATATCTAAATTATAAATCAACAAATTATATAGCTAAATATATTTATGGGGTAGAAAATGATGTTATGATTTAGGAATATAACGTGAAAAATAAATCAATCTGTCATTACAGATAGTTATTTTGTGGTAAGAATGATAGAAATTTATTCTCTTAATGATTCTGAACATACATTATTATTTACTATATTCACCACACGGCAATGAAAGTCGAATTCCCCTAGTAGAAGCTTTCTACCTGAACCCACCATCTCTTCATTCTCTTCTCCCAACCATCTGATAGCCACCATTCTGCCCTCTACTTCTTTGAGTTTGTTTGAGATTCCAGATGGGTGAGGACATGAGGCTTCTGTCTTCCTGTGTCTGGCTTATTTCACTTAGTATATAATATTTGCAAATTCCATGCATGTTGTCACAAATGACAAACTTTCTTTTTTAAAGCTGAATAGTATTCCATCATGTATGTAAAACCACATTTTCTTTTTGTTGGCACATTATAATTTACACGCACCTAATGAATAGTATAATTTGGCCAATTTCTTTCCCTAGAAAAACCAAATTTTCTTTATTGACTTATCTACCGATAGAGGCTACGGTTCATTCCGTAATGTGACTAATGTGAACAATGCTGTAGTGAGCACAGGAGTGCAGACATCTTTTTGACAAACTGATTTCAAATTTTTTGGATAAACATCGAAAAGTGGGATTGTTGGATCAAATGGTAATTCTGTTTATAATTTTTCAAGGAATCCCCATTTTGAATTTCCCACAACGGCTGTAGTACTCTATATTCTCACAATCGTGTACAGGAATCTCTTTTCTCTATGTCCTTGCCAAACCTTATCTTCCATCTTTTTTAGTAATTGCCACCATGAAAGGTGTGAGGTGATGTCTCACTGCGCTTTTAATTTGCAGTTCCTTATGATTAGTGATATTGATTCCAACCCCCAAACACACAATCTTTTGGCCATTTTTATGTCCTCTTTTTTTTTTTCCCCTCAGGGATGAGGACCGAACTCTGCCACTGAACTAAATCCCCAACCCCTTATGTCCTCTTTGGAGAAAGGTCCCTTGCCATTTCTTTTTCATTTCAGTGGTGCTTGGGATTGAACCCAGGACCTCATGCATGTTCAGCATCACTCCACCACTGAGCTATATCCCAAGCCCCAGCTGCCTGTTTTTAAATGGGACTATTTATTTTCCTTGTATAGAGTTGTTTGAGTTCCTTATATATTTTTTATAATAGCTACTTATCAGATATACGGACTGCAAATACTTTCTCCGGATCTGTAGATTATCTCTTCACTCTATTGTTTCTTGTATAGAACTTTTTTATTTTGATGTAATCTCATTTGTCTATTTTTTATTTTCTTGTTTTCATTTTGGTTGTCAATTATATTAAAAAAAATTGCCCAGAGCAATGCCCTATTTTCTTCTTGTAGGTTTACAGTTTTAGATCTCACTTAAGTGTTTAATCCATTTTAAGTTGATTTTTGTACATGGTGTGAGATAAGGGTCCAATTTCATTTGTCTGCATATGAATATTCAATTTTCCCAAAAACATTATCAAAGAGACTGTCCTTTTCTCAATGTATATTCTTAGTACCTTTGTCAAAAATCAATTAGCTGTACATGCTTGGGTTCATTTCTGGGCTCTCTATTGTATTCCACTGGTTGATGAATTCACTTTTATACCAGTATTTTGCTGTTTTAATTACTCTAGTTTTGTAATATAGATTGAATTGGGTAGTGTGATGCCTACACCTTTGTTCTTTTAGCTCATGATTGCCTTTTGGCTCCAGGGTTTTTGTGGTTCCCTATGATTTTTAGGATTGTTCTTTATTTCTATGAAAAATGACGTTAGAATTTTGGCAGGGATTGCACTGGATCTGTGTGTGATCACTTTGGGAAGTATGAAAATTTTCCCAGCATTCATTCCTTCAGTCCATGAAGAGAGGTTATCTTTCTACTTACTTGCATTGTCATCAATCTCTTTCACTAATGTTTACAGACTTCAGTGTGCAGGTCCTTCACTGCCTAGGTTAAACTTGCTCCTAGGTAGTAAATGGGATTATATTCTTGATTGCTTTTTCAAAATGTTCGTTATTAACATATAGAAATACTACGGGTTTTGTATTTTGATTTTGAAACTTTACTGTATGTTTTATTAGTTCTAATGGTTTTGTTGGTGGAATCTAAAGATTTTTCTGCATATAAGATCATGTAATCTGCAAACAGTAACAACTTTGCTTTTTTTCTTTTCTCTTTGGATGCCTTTCATTTCTTTCTTTTGCCTAATTGCCTAGCAAGAACTTCCAGTACTATGCTGAATAGAATGGTGAGAGTGGGCATCTTTGTCTTCATTGTCCAGATCTTCAAGGAATAGGGTTTCAATTGTTCACCATTGAGTACAGTATCAGCTGTGAACTTATCATGTATGGCCTATAAGGCATTAAAGTATAGTCCTTCTATATCTTATTTGTTGAGTGTTTTTATTGTGAAAGGTTATTGCATTTTGTCAAATGCTTTTTCTATCTCTAATGAGATGATAATATGGTTTCTGTCCTTTACTCGGTGAATGTGATGAATCACATTCCTTGATTTGTGCCTGCCGCAGCATCATTTCCTCCCAGGAATAAATTCCACTTGATCATGGTGGATGATCCCTTTAACGTGTTGTTGAATTTGATTAGATAGTTACTTTGTTGAGGATTTCTCCATCTATGCTCATCAAGAAAACCGTCCTGTAGTTTTCTTGTGATTTCCTTGTCTTGTTTTAGGATCAGTGTAATGGAGGCCTCAATATTCCTTAAATAATGTAACAGATCAAATGACGGAATGATACAGTTGAGGCACAAAACACCAGCAAAATAACAGAAGTCATAAGAAGAACATTCTTGTGACATCTTATTGGTAAGCAGCAATAATATTACCAATGAATTGCTTTAAAAGTAAATAACCACAAAAATGCTACAAAGAGCAACAACAATAATAATGATATTTGTGTACATGTATTGTTTACCATGAGTGCTTCTTCTAAGCACTCTACACGCTAACTCTTCTGATCCTCACAACAATTCCTGCTGGTAGAAACTTTCATTATTCCCATTTGGTAGATGAAATACACAGGCACAGAGGTCAGGGACTTTCGCATGGTCAGCTGGCTGGTGAGGCTGAGACTGGCATGGGCTCATGCCCATGGAGTCTGAACCTCCTCTTATTATAATGTCTCTCTAAACCATTTGAAGCATTTCTCAGGTTGCCTATTTCTTCTGGAATTCCATTGCCTCTTCTTTGGACTTTATAGTAGACAGACTTGTCTTCTAATACACACACTACGACTTCCATACTCTGTGATCTTTGCCACCTTTATTAACCTTTCTGAACCTCTGCTTTCTCATTTCTTAGGTAAGGAGAATCCAGTTCAACAGAATGGTTGTGACTGACTAGATAAGCTAAAGACTAAGAAGTCCTTTGCGCAGAGACTATGAACATTATTTCCATTCCACTCCAGATCCTCATTATTGTGCATCGAGGTTACTGTAAGAAACGCAGTCTGATCCTGCTGAGTTAGGCGGGGGAATGGAGACTGGCTGCTTGCTACAGAACTTGTAGGGCATGTGGTTAGGGAGACACATCTGTCTTGGACCAGGAGAGCAAAAGTCCAGTGAAGGTCACTTGACCAATAAACACATGTGGAAGCCCATGTTGAGGCACCATGAGAGCAGCCAGAGAAAGCTGTGTTCAACATCGTAACAACTTCCTTCTCCAAGCTGAGATACAGACAGCAACTTCTAACTAGAAACACACGTAAGAGTCACTTTGGGGACACTTTAATACCACACTCGCCCAGGCCCGTCAGTGGGCTTAATGTGGGAAAGCCAGTAAATGTATTTGAAATTTCCTTAACTAGTTCTGATGTGAATCCATGGTTGAAAAATAATATTCTAGCAAGAAGAAGACGTAACTGATCAAATAGTACATAAAAATTTAAATTTCAATACAATGGAATAAATAACAGAATGGAGCTATACAAAATAAATTACAGGAATACACAATAAAGCTCACTTGCTGAATGCCCTCTACAAAAGAGAAACTGTACATATTTTATAATGTTCATTTGTATCTAGTCAATATTTAATAAAAGTGAATATGTATCAGTGGGAGTTGAGCCAAAAAGGTGGGGAAAAATGTTTTAGCAGGCAGATCGCAATTCAAGTTTGCATGGAGCTTGCACAAATTTCCCTTGGTATTTGGCTCCACCTCTTCTGAAGTTCAGAGTGAGTGAGGTGGGCAAAGTCTGCAAGGCCAGCTCAGCTAGCTGTCATTCTTGTGGCACAGTAGCCTCTGGTTACACAGAAAACCTGAGGGCCTCCACAGAACTTCTGGCATCTAGTTCCTGTTCCCTGGCACAATGGGGCCAGAGAGATAGTGAAACAGCGTGTGGACCATGACATCCCCCTTGCTGAAGCCTATGACAGTGTTCTTTTACCCAATATAGGGAACTTTCAAAACTACCCTTTCCTACCCATCGCTATCCAACCCCACTATTCATTCTCATCACCTCAAATCCTCAACCTTTCCCCTGTGCATCACAGCCCTTCACGCTGCTCTGCTGTTGCTCATCCTGTTCCATCCGGCAACAATTTCATATTCACTCAACAAGCAAACTGGGGCCAGGAAGGTGCCCAGTCCTGGTCCAGACCTGTTTCCACCATCAGAGATCACAAGCATATCCTTATCCCAGTCTTCAAGGTCCTCTATGAAAGGGCTACAAGTGGTGAATGTAAGCCCTGCGGATGGTTATATCTTCCCTTCAAAAATCACACACTTTTGTCTTATATCAATCGAACTTTGAAGAGTACATTTTTTAAATTTGTTTTCTTTACCAGGTGCAATTAATTATTGGGCAGTGGTGGTGAGGATTCTCCATCAGACCCTAAAAGAAATTAATGAACTGATACTAAATTAGAATAGACAGAAACTTTAGAAAACTGTGATTCCAATCATTAAATTACTATTTTGGGACACATAGCTGCTGTTTGTATCTCAGGGCAAAGAGGACAAGCAATGGGAGAGAAACATTCAACTCAGAAGGAGCAGAGTAATGGACCAACTGCCTGACTGCTAATGCTGCGCAGAATTCGCAGCTGAATTTTCTTTTAACTCCAAGGGGTGTGACTAATTAAGGAAAAGTCTTCTAGTCCTCATTTTCCGTTTAGGAAACTTCTTTATCCAAAGCTTGTAGGGCATGATGTGATTACACAGTACAGTCCATCTCTCCAGGGTAAGGGGCTTTCAGCAAGGTGCTCTGACCTTGCTCAAACTTCTAAACTCCCAGTGGCTGCCAGGTTCTCATGGCAAATGGAAAAGAAACCAATTCTCAGCAGAGGGCATTGTGAGCTTTTGGATTTGATCACTTCTGTGAAAGATATCTGCTGAGAATCACAGGGTAGAAAATCAGATTGCAATGTTTCCTGCTCCCTTCCTCCTTCCCCAGTGTTATATCATTTTGGATCATTTGAATTGTATATGGCTTTCTATTTAAATCAGTCATTTGCTGGCAGCAAAACTAGAACGTTTCCTGTTTTTCCTCTCACTGTAATCAGAATTTGGCTGTCCAAATTAGGACTGCCCTAATTACTCCGCAGCAGGTGCCAATCCTAGGGAGAGCAATAAATGAGAAGAGAGGAAGTGAGGACACCACACATCTTCAGACTCATACAACAAGAAAACACTTTCTCCCTAGACCTGAAAAACTGATTAACAGGCCACATGCACATGGCTATGTGTTGTGTGCGTACACACATGACTGCATTGCTGTATAGCAAGCATAAAGATGATTTTCTATTTATTCCCCTTCAAGGCTTCACAGAAATACTTTTCCAGACCCTGATATAAATTCAGTGCAGTCCTGCCATTCAGCAGTCATGGTATATCAATCCCAGGGATTCCCTGCGTATGTAGCACTCCATCCTTGGCCAGGAGGGAGGTTAAAGGCATTCAGTGTCTTGGGAAGGACTATGATATGCCAACAGCCAAAAGCAACAACTGTATTCCAGCAGACAGTACAAGGGAGACAAAAGTTTCCTGTTTGGACAAAATGGTGAATAGAAATGAAAGAGAAATAACTCAATTCCTAAAGATAGCATGGACCACAGTGAACAAAAGTATTCTTGTTCCTGTCTAAAACTAATCACTTGTGCATGAAATCTCACTCCATTACCCAGCCAAAAAGCAGTTTCAGTATTCTTCTGGTTCTTTCCTACACCAACCATTTTCTCTCTGTCAAATCATTTTCTTCCAATACAGATATGCACTTACTTCTCCTATTTAAAACAACACTTCCAATAACAACAAAAAACCTTTATGTGAGCTACTACTTCATTTCTGGTTTTTTCTTTGCAGCAAAACTTACTATAACAGTTCTGCCTATATTTATAATTTCTCTCCTTTTCTTTCTTTCCTTCATTCCTCCCTTCCTCTTGCCTGCCCTCCCTCCCTCCCTTCTCCACCCCCTGCCCCATTCCACTCCACAGAAACAGCTCTTGTGATAGTCACCAATGACCTCCACTCAGTCCATTTAACAGGACTTTTTGACCCAGCTGACCCCATCCTGCCATTCCTTAGCTTGGTTTCTACAACACCATATTCTCTTGACTTCCCTCCTTATTTCCCTGGTGCTTACATTTTAGTGTCCTTTGTGGGTTGTTCCTCATGTTGTGAACACCTAAATTCCACAGTTCTCTTCTGGGCCGCATGTATACTCAACTCCCGTGGAAATCTCATCTAGTAACACGGATTTAAATACCACTTATATATCCTATGCATATGTGAATGGCTGGCAAATATCCATCTTCAGTCCTCTGCTCTCTCCTTTTGATCCAATTGCTTACTCTGTATCTCTCAATTCAAATCCTGGCCAACGTGATTCCAAACTTGCCGTGTCCTCCATCTCAATAGCTGGCAACTTCATGTTTTCACTACTCAAATAAAAAGTCCTAAGAGTGAATTTTGACACCTGTCTTTCATACCACATATCTAGTCTTGCAGGGAATTTTGTTCACGGTTGCTTGAAAATACGTTCAGCCAATTTCCCATCTTTGCTGCTACCAACAGTGTGAGCTCTCTCATTTCCAACCTGAATGACCACAACAGCCCTTAACTAGTCTCCTTGCTTCCACTGTTATTTCCCTAGAGCCCATCTTCAATGTTTATGGTTTAAAGTATATGAGCATGCTGCCCCTAGGCATAATTCCTGCATGGCCCCCATTTTACTGAGCAGAATTCAACGTCCCTACAGTGGTCTGGCCCTGTTCCTCACGGCCATATTCTAATACCCACCTCCCTGCTGCCTGCACACTGCTGACTGTCCTGCTGTTCCTAAAAGGCATTACAAAGTCTTGTCTTAGCGCCTTGGTCTCTGCCGGGTACCCTTTTCCCAGATACATCGCCTAATTCTACCTCAACTCCATTAGCCTGTCTTCAAAACTCAACTCTAGGGGTTGGGGATTTAGCTCAGTGGCAGAGCGCTTGCCTAGCACACGCAAGGCCCCAAGTTCGGTCCTTAGCCCTAAAAAAAAACAAAAAACAAAAAAAAAAAAACCAAAACAAAACTCAACTCTATAAGGTCTCCTTGGAGTACCCCATTAAAATTTCAACTATATCTCCCACACTCCTGATTGATCTACCTTACTCCATTTCTTTTCTCCACAGTACTTATCTTCTAATTTTTTTGTATTATAATATTTATTATTTTTATCCCTCTCCCATTCCTGACAGATGTAAGCCACACAAAGGCTGATGTTTAATATGTTCTTTTTCCATCACTATATCTACAAACTCTCATACTCCATAAACATTTGTTAAATGCATGAAGTCCTAGATATGAAGTAAATAATTGCTTTAAGGATGAAAGAATATTCTGACAAATTTAATACAATTAGGCAATTTATGTTGGGATATTGAAATAACTGAACATGGAACCACAGAACCACTGCTGATAATCTTGGTAGTATCCAGACAGATGAGGAAAAATGCCTGAGAGCAGACCCCTGAGGTTCATAAAAGAAAAGGAAAGTAAATTAAAGACATGGGTGAATTTCGAATCATGGACAAAATTCTGAACAGATTATTACAGACAGTTTGTGAACAGTATGGAAGTGGTCTTCTCCAGGAGCTAGGAAGATCTTACAAGGAACAAGACACATGACTTTGTTCCTTTCCTGATTCAAATGAAGAAGTGATAAATTTGGCTTGGTTGTCTTGACTTTGTTCTCAAGAGCTGCCTATGTTAGTCATCTTTGCATCACTGTGACCAAAATACTGGGCAAGAACAAATTGGAGAAGGAAAAGTTTATTTGAGACTTACGGTTTTGGAGTGACTATATTGCTCTGGGCCCAAGTAAGGTAGCACCTCATGGGGGAAGGACCCAGCAGAGGGAAAGAGGAAAGCTGGTCAGTTCATAGTGTGATCAGAAAGGAGAGGGAGAAGGAGAGAGAGGGGGAGAGGGAGAAGGAGAGAGATGGAGAGAGGGAGAAAGAGAGGGAGAGAGGGAGAGAGGGAGAGGGAGAGAGAGAGGGAGAGG
>PVKS010046775.1:0-13138 GCA_004027875.1 Aplodontia rufa | reverse complement strand
AGGAAGGAAGGAAGGAAGGAAGGAAGGAAGGAAAGAAGGAAGGAAGGAAGAGAGCACTCTGGTCTGGAAAATACTTGTCAAACGATGGATTTGACAAAGGACCGATAGCAAGAGTACATAAAGAGCTCTCGGGCTGGGAACATAGCACGGTTACACAGGGCTTGCAAAGTGCAGGCTCCAAGATCAACCCTCACAACTTGAAAACTAAAAAAGAAAGAGTTTCCAAAATCATCAATTAAAAAAACCACACAGTCCAGTTAGAAAATGAACAAGAGAAGTAGATGGAACTTCCACCAGAAAGGCTATACTGAGGATGAAAAAGCAGATTTAATTTATTTCTATTAATGCATTATAATTGTATATAATGATGGGATTTGTTATCAAATATTCCTAGATGCACAGAACACATCAATATAATTTGGTCAATATCCTCCCCCAACACACACCCCTCTACCTTCCTCCTCCTGTTTCCAGATCCCCCGCTTCTCTTCTGGGACCTTATTTTTCCCTAAACATCCAAGTACAGTGATGTACTTCTTACAGCTATGAAAACATTTTTATATACTTGACTATAGAGGCAGATTTTTAAAAATGTGTTTAATTCCACTTAGCAATGAGAAGCAATGATATTGTGGCCTTCGAAGGTAAATGGATGGTTCAAGAAAGAAATCACACAGAGCGCAGTTAGCCAAAGCCAGGAGTCAAGGGTATCCAGCCTCCTCAAATGTTCTCCCAGCTTTGTGTGAAAGGTCTTCAAATTCATGCATTAGACCCAGGAAAGGCGTAGCAACACATACTCTAGGGCAACCCTACATATGTTGGGGAAGGTAGGAGGAGGGGAGAAGGAGGGAGGGGTCTTGGGGGACAACAATGTAACATACTCTTCACCCCAAACAATACCTGTGCAATCATTTAATTCTGAAAAATAGAAGATAAGAGTTATGGTTTGGATATGAGGTTTGTCCTCAAACCTTGTGTGTGAGACAGTGCAAGAATGTTCAGACATGAAAAGATTAGATTTGTAGAACTGTAACCCAATGTTGAGTTAATCCACTTACATGGACTAACTGAGTGGTGACTGCAGGCAGGTGGAGTGTGGGTGGAGGAGGAGATCCAAGGGCTGTGCCTTTGGGGAGTATATCCTGTCCCTGGCTTCTCCATCTCTGTCTGCTTCCTCATTCCAGGCCGTGAGAAGTATAACCCAACCAGTGGATTAATCCACTTGCATGGACTAAGTGGGTGGTGACTGCAGGCAAGTGGGTGTGACTGGAGGACGAGGTCACTGGGCTGTGCCTTTGGAAACCATGTCCTGTCCGTGGCTTCTTCCCCTGTATCTGCTACCTGGTGCCAGGTCCTGAGCTGCTCTTTTCCTCCACACCCTTCCACCATGATGTTCTGCTCACCTTGGACCCAGAGCTATGGAGTCGGCCAACCATGGACTCAGCCTCTGAAACCATAAACCAAATAAACTTTCTCTACATTCTTCTTATCAGATCTTTTGTTTCCAGTGATTTAAAAGCCAAGTGAAGCATCTTTTGTGTCTCAGTATCATATCATGCTTAAACTAATTATTGTAAAGATATAGGGTACATATAGCAGTATTTGCACATCAGTGTGAAGTAAGAATCCATTGCTTCACCAGGTTCCATGAATTCACCAAGTTCCATGAATTCAACTCTATTTTGTCAATGGCATTGCAGGAATCCGCCCTTGTCTCCATGCCTCATAGTAAACCGAATTGCCTGTTTTTAAATTACGCATTATATGTTACCTTTCTGAAGCATCCAATGCTGGGGTGAATTTACATGGTGGTTTTTAGTGGTTGAAGACCTGTGTTGAATTTGGATTCCTGGTTTGTCAAATGGATCAGTGTTACTGAGCTATAACTTGACAGGGGGATCTTTTGGGTGGGCAATTAAAGTCTCAATCTTCATTTAGCTGATACTGATATGAACGCTTTTTAACTGGCATAGCAACAGAGAAATTGTGGAAAATATACCTTCTCAGTAATGTAGCAGGATTCTAAGCAACTTAACAAGATTCTGTCTCTAAAAAAAAATAAATAAGGGGACTGGGGATGTAAGTTAGTGGAAAAGCATCCCTGGGTGCAATCCCCAATACCCCACAAATATTTAAATATGTATATATTTCTGTGCATGTACACAAGTATGTGTGTGTGTGTGTGTGTATTTGCATATATTTACATGCATATACATGCATAGCTTAATGCTGGTACTAATAAATATAATTGCATTTTTAACTGGTATAGCAACAGCCAATTGTGGGTAATATAGCCCAATGCAGGTATCTGAGCCATTGTCTACAAATTCAGTACTACAATGCTAACTCCCAGGAACGCACCCTGTGATTGAAGATGTGTAACAATGTTGTATTTCTCCTATTCTGGTAGTGACATGCTTATCACTAACAGCTGGGGAGCATGGCTTCCACGCATGATGAACTTTTGCTCAAATTTCCTCTTTTGAACCTGCAAGCAGGGACGTCTTCCTCATTTCTGTTTGGAAAATAAGAAAATGAAGAGTCTTGCAGAGAGGCACCCATCTGGTAGGAGATTAGCAGGATTTCTGAGTGTGAATGAATGCTTACAGGAAGAAAGGAGCTGGGTGTTGGTATCCAGCCATCCCACCTTCAAGACTGGTCTTTGAGCAATAAAATGCCCCTTTCTGTCTGCATCTGCAGCTCAAAGCCAGAGGCTTCCGAGAACAGAGGACACTACTTTTCATGATTATAATGAAGGACTCCATAGCCAAGAATGTTTAGTGGAACCCTTGGGTCGCTCACCTTATGCTTTGAAATCTTAGACATGAGCTCTGAGACCCCCTTGAACCTGTCATGGTTTTTCGGAGGATGCATCTCTAAAAATGAGCCTGTTGGTTTGGAAAGTTGAATGTCTGTTACCTGGAACTCGACATCTTTTCATTCTTACTACCTTTGGAGATCCTGCTACCCTGATTTGTACATGAGAAAGTTGTAAATCCAGAAATAAAAACATGCACATGGTAGGTGTGCTATTGGGTTACGTGAGGTTGATAAAGACAAGTTAATATACGCGCCCAGGTGCACTTCTTAACCATAACCAACAGCAGCAACTGAACAGCAATGACCTATCGTACTATCACAGGGAAACTGGTAAAAATAAAATCTCTGCCCCACCCGTACTTCCACACGAATGGATTCCACCTACACCTTTATGATTGACGTAACTGAAGGACACTGTGGTCTTTTCAGGGATGCCATCTGTTCGTCGCTTTGGATTAAATTTCAACAGTGCCACCTGTGCTGGGAACCAAAAAGCAAAGTGAATGAACACTGAGAAGAAGACTGCTTGTTACTTCTGTTGCATTGTGTCTGCAGGCTATGGATGCGTTATTTAGTATGGCTGTAGTGTTGGTGTTCTGGAAAAGGAGAAGGGAATTTGATAGGATTTGCTTCCTTCACGGCTCCCTGAGAACAGGAGTTTAGAAGCACCTGGCTCATAACGGCATTTAGAAGAATTTGCATTACAGGAAGTGCCAGGTACTGGGGGAAGATACCCCATTTAGAACATCTTGATTTCACTACTCTTCTGAATTTATTCTTCCTCGTGTAATTCTCTCTTTTTCTTGCCTTCTGTTTTCGTTCATGCAAGCTGCCCCATGATCAAATTCAATATGCATAAATCATTCTTAGCACTATTAGTGGTTGTTAGAGCCCACACTTCCTTCTAGATAAACAGAAGTAATAACATATTTCCCAAGGAAGTTTCCTATCTCTTCCCCATGTTTCATTCCATCAAAATGAGTTGACCGTGCATTGATTTGTTCTTACACGTAGTCCTAATAATATGTACAGCTGTCTACTTTATGAAGAAGAAGGTATGTTCCAGGGTAAGAATACCTAAATACAGAGAATATTATACCCAGCTATCATATTTGCAGAAATTCTCTTTACTGCAAAAATTCAGTTGGAACCTGCGTGAACATGGTTAGATGATATATCTATTTAACAAGTATAAATGATGTTATATTTTCGGAAACATATAAGAGATGGCAAAGACATAGTTTCTTATTTAAAGTAAACCAATGTTTTGCGCTTAAATTTCTCTTGATTATTTCAACTGGAAAGGATTCTCCGTGTAAAGTAGGCTATTATTTTGCAAGTAGCGATAGCCCATATTATGCAATCTTCCCTCATAAGCATTCAATTCATGAACATTCTAGCGTGAGATTGAAAACCTCTTTCACCACAGCTATGCCTTCATCCAAATGCTCACAGGAGTATCTGATATGTGAAGAGATGGATGGGCTCTGGGATTTTTCCATTTTCCAAGCTAACACACGTAGACCAGTAGCCTCCATCTCTTCCTGACGTCTCTCCATCTGCATCTTCAATGCATGGCTGTGTGGATCTCTCTGGCTGGTTGTGGTTCTCTGTGTTGTGTGCATTTTGTTACGGGTTGGGATTGGAATATCTCCCAATATATCATGTGTTGCAACCGTGCAGTGAAGTTCAGAGGTGGACTTTTCAGCAATACCTGGATCATGAGAGTATTGACCTCATGAGTGGATTAATCTACTTAATTACTAGATGGACTACTAAGAGGTGGAACCTATTTCGAGGAATTGTGTTGCTGAGGAGCATGCCCTGGAAGGAAACACCTTGTCTTTGACCCCCTCCTCCTTCTCTCTCTCTCGAGCCAAATAAATATCATTGCCCATTCCCTTGAGCCATTTTGTTTCTGCTTGGCTTCCCACTTAGAGTGAACAGACATCTCTGAAACCAGAAACCCAATAAATCTTTCCTCTTTTAACTTCTTCTCTGTCACTTTGGTCACAGTGATGAAAAGGTGACTAAGAAGGACATTCATGTTTTTTACTGAAATAATTGTTTGGATGGTGTAGGTTGTTATATTTGTTACAAAAGTACTGGATTTTCAATATCACTATTGAGACAAATGATACAGCCTTTGCTGAAATAAATCCCCTATTTCAGACAAATCAACTTATGATTTTATTTTATTTTATTTTGGTTGGAACACAAATTCAGGTTGTGTTCAATTAGAAACCAGTCTCCAATTATATTGTCGTTGAGGTTCCCCTTAGAAGAAAAATGGAGACTTTATTTCGCGCACGTTGAGATGTGTAATTTTTACACTGAATTAAAGTTGTGTTGATTTTGTTCAAAGTCCACAGCTGCAGTACTGTCTTAGTGGAACAATCTGGGGAAGGGAACCATGTGGATGAGACAACGGTGGACAAAACTGAACCCCTTATCTGCAGAAATTCAGACAGAGAGAGAATCATCCACGTTACCAAGTAGTCCACTCTCAGGTTCTTCCTATGCGTGATCTTAATGATTTCCTTGTCTTTCTTTGATCGCTCTCCTCTTCCATCAGAAATAAGAGTACCATGCATACTTATGCAATCGTTTAATTCTGTAAAATTCAGTCTAAACATTTGGATCCCTTGTAGGTGCAAAATAGGGAAGAATCCGGAGGCTGGGGTATGGGCAATGTGGGGGTAACTGTGATTGAAGAATAAATGCATATCATACTGTTACTTCATATGCATTTGTGATTCTGTAATGACAACTAGTTAACTTTTTAAAAAATTATAAAATAAGACTACGAAAAAGAAACTACATTTTTACACCATTCGCAGCTAACCGGCCAAGACCACTTAATTTATTTTTTTGAGTCTATTTTGAACAGAGTACAGGACTTAGAATTCTCCTTCCTGCGCACATCACTTTGCGTCCATACCCGGTGCAGACATGGAACCTATTAAACACGAATCATACGGGCAGAAAGTGTCCAACTGGCCCCCCAAAAGCAGCCAACTACTAATCCTTGCTTGGTGTAAATATCCCCAGCAGTGTTCTTTGGGCTTCAGGAAGCACATTAGGAAAATAAATGAGAGAGGGAAAGATTTATGGCTTCTATTCAGAAGCAACCCCAGTTTTCAGGATCATCCTTCAATCATTTTATATTCCTGATGGTTTTGGGTGCTGGTGATTGTACTGTGGGATTCTCCTTCAGCATTAAGAGTAAGACAAGAAAAAAAAAAAAACCTGAATGAAATTGTCCCTAGTAGCATGGGTTTTGCTTTATCAGGTCTTAAATGGGGACATTTTTGAGCATTTCTTAGATGTCGTATGGAAAGAATCTTTAATGCCGAGGTAACAAATGAAAAAGCTTCATGTTTGCAGAGTCTGTTCAGGTGGATTTCCTAAGGTCTGCATTTCTTTAGTCTTAAAAGTTAGGTCCTCTTAGACATGGTAGTATTTTTGCTCTAAATAGTTGGATACTTTATTCAATTCATCATTATGAAGTTCAGTCCTCATCACCTTCGAACTCTTATTATAAGGGTTGCCTTTCCAATAAAGATGGCATGGTATTTAAATGTGCAGGCTCTGACCGAGGGTAGCGGTGCGTGTCTGTATTTCCAGGGACTCGGGAGGCTGAGACGGGAGGAGTAGAAGTTGAAGGTCAGCCTCAGAATGTAGGGAGGCCCTAAGCAACTGAGTGAAACCCGGTCTGAAAATCAACTTTTCCTCCTCTAAATTGCTGTTTTCAGGTCTTTGGTGTAGTATTTGTAAAGATCACATTTTAGCCACCTTCTTTTGCTGAGGAGGAAAAGCGTATTTGGTGGCTCACGGTGTCAGAGGTCTTAGTCTATAGAAGTCCAGCCTCATTCTTTGAAATGAGGATGAACATGATGGTGGAAGATTATAGCAGAGGGAAGTGGCTCAGGGAAATGCCAAGAAGCAGAGAGAGACTTCACTCACAGGGTCCAAAACATATGCCCCAAAGTTGTGTCCCCAGTGACCGACTTCCGGCAGTCACACCTTACCTGCCAATCAATGTTGATTGACAGGACTCCTGGTAGAAAGAGAGACTCTGGTTATTAATGCACCCTTTTCACACACATGATCACATAGCAAATCCACAATTTCATGCTTTATTTCCACTTAAATGCCGAGTTACAGAATTTTCCATATTGGTGCACATAAAACTCCCTCTTCCTTGTTCCATAAAAGCACTATAATTTAGTTAACTCACTTCAATGCAGATACAGGTTTTGGAAGTTGTATGCTATCATACGTCTTGGTTGCAATCAAGGAGTGATTTAACAGAAGGGTAGCTTTTTGGAATCCCTGGGTCAAAAGAAATGCATGTTTGTCATTTAGAGGGCGATGGATGGGGCATCCTTCATTCCTGGTTGCAATGATATCGAAAGATGTGCCTTCTTCAACATTCAGAAAAAATAGGAAACAATTCATATGCGGTCAAAACAAAGTTCCTTTAAACGTCCAACCATCTGCATTGTGTTATGTGACCCTCCCAAGGGGGCTGTTTGCTTTTTGCAAAAGACAATGTCATTATTATAAGTGCCTGCAATGAGACAGGAAATCTTCATTGTCCTTCTGCATTTTGAAGGGTGTCACGGTGTGGATGGGACACACGGATTCATTTTCTCTTTTTAGAATAATTATGGTTTTAATAGAACATATATATGGGGATGCAGTGTGATCATCCAGGAAATGTATATATGTAAGGATCAAAGCAGGGCAGCAAGCTTTTTCATCTCCTTAAACACACAACAATTTTATTTTTTGATGATGATGAGGTTCAGTATGACCTTTCCATAATTGGTTGAGCAATTCTCACGGTGGTAGGAGTTAACTTGCTTAAGATCTTAGCACTTGGAAAAATGACCTTGAGCTCCTGGGCTCAAGAGATTCTTCAGCCTCAGCTCCCTTAGTATGGGGACACCTGCCTCATGAGAGTTTCTTAGGATGTCCAAAGAATGTCACAGTTGTTCGCAGTGACTATTAATTGAGGCATTACAGTGTCATGAACAATTTTTGTAGAAAGAGCATCTCTGCAGCAGGGCACGGTGGCACACACCTGTAATCGGAGCACCTCGGGAGGCCAAGGCAGAAGGACTTCACGTTGGAGGCCAGCCTCCACAAGTTAGCAAGGCACTAAGCAACTTAAAAAGACCTTGTCTCAAAATAAAAATAAAAGCAGGACTGGAGATGTGGCTCAATGGTTAGGCGCCCCTAGGTTCAATGTTTGGTACCCAAAATAATTAAATACATAAAGGAATAAACTAATGGCATGCGGCAATTACATAGGCAGTGTCATAAATCTGTGCATTGTGCTTATCACCAAAGCGACCTCCCATGATCTTCAGTCACTTATCATTAATATCGGATCCATGTTTTGAGTCACAGAGAAGAACATTTTAATCCATGCAAAAAACACTGTCAGTCAATGCTTGCACACGTTGCAAGAGAGACGCATTTTCACGCCGTCGGGAGGCAACCAGGGATGGTGTGAAGTTGGCCAGTCCTTGAGCTATAGATTTATCAACCGAGCACATGATGTGAAGAGGCCAGAGAGTATCGGTGCTGGAACTGGCTGTGTGGAACGGGACGGGGAGAATGTGTCCCCTGCAGCCTTGGTGCATTGGTAAGGTGCGGTAGGAGACCCAGCACCCTGGAGCAATCACCTTCCAGGTGCTGCAGAGACCTGGTGCTGCTTGGTGTGCATGCATTACTTTGTAGGATTGCAGGAAGTGCAGAGGACAGCAAGCTACGAAGGGAACCAAACGGTTGGCATCACCCAGAATTCTGGGACCTGCACGTGAATTCAAAGGGACCTGAGAACAGGCTGATGTCCAGGGGACAGGGACTTCCCTCTTCCACAAAGGCGCAATCCACTTTTGCAGACTGAAGTGGATTCTTTTATAACAGAGCATTTTCTGAGCTGGGATTTGCCTTGCGTGGTAAGACAGGAAACTTGCAGGACGTTCGAGTCATTTCCTTTTTCATTTACAACAAAGAGGAGCATCTTACAAAATTCTCCTCAATGTCAGCTGAATGTGCAGAGAATCATTTTCACCAGTAATAAAAAATAGGGGCTTTTCAAGGATAAGCAAATGTTTATCGGGTTTTCCAAGCATTTTGAACAAAAGAACGGAAAATTATAAATGCAATGTGCTTCAAGCATCATAAAAAGCAACATATGTGTGCACTTAACCATTTTTATGAATCACAAGAGTTTTCTAAAATAAATACTGCAAGTTAGACGATGGACTTTTATTCTTTTTTTTTTTAAATCGCTCTACAAGATAAGTACGTTTATTTTTAAAAAAGGATTGCTACAGTTTTTCAATCAAAGATTTAAAGTTGTTTCTCATGCTTTAAGCAAGCAAAAAGTAATATGCAAAGAATGCATCGTTGGTACCGTAGATGCTCCATCCGGTCAATGCAGATTTATTCAGTGATTTAAGTGGAATAAGTTAAACAAGGAGGGAGAGGGCGTTTGTGCATCTCACGAGTCGTGTTTCCAATATTAACAACAGAAGTTCCAGAGCAATACTTAAACGCTCTTAAGCCAAAACAAATTACAAAGTCCTCCCGCCTAAGCGCCAAGCTATAACTCATTTCCAATATTAAATCAGACCTTTTACTTTGCGGAGAATAGTTTCCTAAGACTACCTCTACGGAAAGTCTCTAATGGTTTTCCCTAGTTACACTCTGTTCTTGGAAGCAATCTGATAAGGAAATTCTTGATAATTCACATATGATATTCTTTTTAAAAGCCTCCCTTGTTCATTATCCAGATACTATGTATTTTACTATTTTATATCTCAATTTTTTTCATTTTGGGTACTACATATTGAATGCAGAGGTGCTTAACGAGTGAGCAATATCCCCAACACTTTTACCTTTTATTTATTTTCTTTTGAGACCAGTTCTCGGTAAGTTGCTTGGGGCTTCACTGAGTTTTTGAGGCTGGCCTTGAACTTGCGATCCTCCTGCCTCGGCCTTCAGAGCCACTGAGATCACCGGCATGTGCCACTGTACCCAGCTACAGCTCAATTTTAAACTGTATTCCTTATTCATAAAGCATAAATCTTTTATTAGAAACTTAGCACAACAAATTCTAAAATTGTATTTGTCCTTTTTCTTTCTTTCCTTCCTTTATATTGCAGTACGGACAGAAAAAAGTTTTGAACTGTCAAGGAAAAAAAAAGTGTAATTCCTTTGTCTCTCTTTCTTTTACATCATTAGAGAACAGGTGGGCATTCTTTTCCACCAATGTCTGGTTTAAGAGACCCTGGCACCCTTTTGCAGGTCTAGAATTGTATCAAATTCTTCTTCATCGCGACTGCGTGCTAAATGCATCCAAGAAAACACCCTGCAATAAATCGGGCTGGCATTTCCAGCTGAAGGTGCTAGCTCAGGTTGCAGGAATCACAGGATCCCTGCTGAGCTCGCATCCTACCTTCCCTGGAATGATAGCAGAAAGGACCATAAAACCCCTGTGCATCAATGTTGTCTTTGTCCAGACGCCCACCCAACTTGAGGGAGCCGGAATTCAGAAAGCCCAGATACAAAGTATCTTGAAGGTTGCTGGCTTTGTCTTCTGCACCCCGGGAGCCACATTTTTGCATTTGCAGAAGGGCTGATTGCTCCCTGCCGTATAGGTCATTTAACAAAACAAAGTAAGTTAACGCAACTAATGCAGGTGATGGCTTAGGGCTGGAATGACTGTCCATCACTACCAAACCCCACTTTCCAAATGCTTTGAAACCAAAACTTTAAAAAAAATTTTTTTTTTGTATTATGATTGAACCAAGCGGTGCTAGATCATTCAGCCAAATTCCCAGCTATTTTTATATTTTATTTTCAGTCAGAGTCTGACTAAGCTGCTCAGATTCTTGCTAAATTGCTGAGGCTGGCCTCCAATTTGTGAACCTCCTGCCTCAGCCTCCTGAGTTACTGGGATTACAGGAGTGAGCCACTTCGCCTGACTGAAACCTGAAAATTTTTTGAGCATCTGCTTGATGCCCACAATTGGAAATTTCTACACTGTGAAGCTTTGTTTTGTGCACAAAAGTATTAAAATATTGTGTTCCACCTGTGTACGGAACATCAGTCAGTTGTGTGTTTAGAGTTGGACGCCCTTTCCTAGATATTTCAAACTGTATCTGCAAATATTTCAAAATCCGAATTAATAAAAAATTTGATTAATATGCAGACAGTATAAACAACTGAAAAATCTTACACACACACACACACAAATTAGTTACTGGGGAAATGAACTAAACATACAGTTTTCAAAAGGAGAAATATCAATGGTCAATGAATACATGAAAAAGGTCCAAGATTGATGGTAACTAAGCCGTCTCTAATTTATGATTGCTAGCATTTCAAGGTGAGTTGGTACTTGACAAAGCCTTTCTGCTCACGTGAAGATAATTTGGAAGACACATTGGGCTAAAATCCTTTGATTGAATTTTCCAGAAATCCATCCGTCCATCCATCAATGCACTGGGATGAATATCTGATTCCTCAGTTTCTCAGTTTTACCTACAAGCTGTATTGGACTCAGATGCCCTGTATGGAAATACAGACAGCATGGACCAACTCAATCACTGCATCCTTCTGAAACCATCTTTTACTATGTGTAAAACATAGAGCGGATTTCATAAAGGTTGGGTGGCTCTTTTTCTAAACACAAGTGCCTGGAAAACTTACCTTTTCATGGAACTATGGATACCAAGTAGAAGGTTCATTTTTTTGTTCCCTGCAAATATTCACAACTGAAAATGAGAAGTATTTTTAGACTTTTTTTTTTAAACTTAATGTTATGCTCAGGAGGCTGAGGCAGGAGGATCACAAGTTGGAGGCCAGCCTCAGCAATCTCATAAGACTCTACGCAACTTAGCAAGAACTTACCTCAAAATAAAAAATAAAAATAAAAACTGTTGGGGATGTGGCTCAGGGGTTTAGCACCTCTAGGTTCAGTCCCTGGTGCAAAAAAAAAAAAAAAATAGTCAACTTTATAACTTTATGTACCACCTATAATTATTTGCATAATAATCTCATTTACTTCTCCTTTTTGGGTTTCATATTAAAACTTTCAAACAGTAATCCTGTCCTGCTGTTCTTGTTTCCAATTATCTTTTTTTAATTAATAGGGATAAGATTTGAGCATGTTTTTGATATTTGACATACTCTGTCAAATATAAAAGGAGGAGAAAAATTAACAGCACTCCAATAAATTAAAAAGAGCCCCAGAGCTGTTTGTCTAAGTCTTTCCAACAAATTTAAATACCTGACAGGTTTCTTGCTACTAAATATTGAATAATTCCCTTACCTTTCTCCCTTTGTGTCTGTGAAAGACAAATAATGAATTCTTCTTGTTAAGAATTCCATTCAAATGAAGTCCAAGAGAGTAAAAATGAATTCAGGTCTTGGTGATAGAACCTGGTGTTTAAACAGAGCTTTTGAAACAGTGTTTTAAAAGAGAATTATTGTTTCAGTAATGGGGCAGAGAGGAAGGATGGGTTTCACAAGTGCTGGATAAGATGTGAGGCTCAAAAATACTGGGAGAAACACAATTTATCAAGGGTGGTTGGTGAGATTATTTATATCCACCAGTCCATCCTCACAACCAGCACAATTAGACCATATAGATGGAGATCAAGGGCTTCGCTTGTGAGAACCTGGTCTACCTTCGCAGCAATCCTGTGCCTCAGCCACTGTTACTGACTCTGGAGGCTGAGACAGGAGGATTGCAAATTGGAGGCCAGCTCCAGCAACCTAGCAAAGCCCTATCTCAAAATAAAAAATAAAAGGTTGTGAGTATGTAGCTTTGTGATAGAGTATCCTGGGTTCAATCGCCAGTACCAAGAAATAAAGACAAAACTGACAGTGTTGGTAGTTTGCGGACCAGAAATACTGGGAAAGGTCCTATTTCTGTGTCTGTATTTCTAATTGAACCCTAAGTTGCCAAAAGTGTGTTGGGCACACCTGGAGTGGATTCATTTCTAGCTATAAAAATCATGTGACAGAGGAATTTTTAGTGTCATGGAAAAAGTTAGTGTGAACTTTATTTTTAGTGAATTATAAACACTCTCTTCTTTTTATTCAAGCTTTATTTTTTAATGATACATCAAAGTTCTACAGATTAATGGAGTATCAACTCATGGTTCAATACGGCTATATATATGGTGTGCTCCTCAAATCATGTTACACTCGTTTATCTTCCACATTTATCATTTTTTATTGTGAAACCTAAAAAAAATGCATATTATACATCAAAATTAAATATGAGCCT
>PVKS010046774.1:0-13139 GCA_004027875.1 Aplodontia rufa | reverse complement strand
TTCCCTTTCCAAGTGCTCTTATCTAATCACCATGGAATGTGATTACTTTTCTCAGTTCATTCCATCCAGCTACTTCTCTATTAACCTAATTGAACTGTAGATGGAGACACATGAGGGAGTTCAGTTATGCTGTGGGGACAGAGGTTCTACTCTAACTCTGGGATGATTTACACACTGGTTCATTTTCTTCTTTTTTTTTAATTTTAAAGCAATTTTTTGGGCTAGAGCGATGGCTTAGTGGTTACAGCGCTTGCCTGGCATGTGCGAGGACCCAAGTTCGAACCCCAGCACTGTGTATACAACTAAGTGTGTTGGAGCAATGAAAACTACATGAAAAATTAAATAAAATTGATTCTCTCTTTCACTCTCTCACTGTCCCTCTCTCTTAAAAAAAAAAAAAAAGAAAGAAAAGCAATTTTTATTTAGTTTTTCACATGACTTTCATTCATTGGACCCTTGGTTGCGTATGTGGTGCTGGGGTTTGAACTCGTGTACTCATGCATGCTGGGAAAGTGCCGTAACCACCGAGCCACGGCTTCAGCCCCTCATTTTCTTTTTTAATGGAAACAAATATGCCCCCCTACCCCCTGCCATCCTCTCAGCTGTCCTAAGAAAGATCCTTGAGGACTTCAGGGCAGATTTCTGTCATGAGAGCTCCTTCCATGAGCTTCCAAGCACAATTTCAATAAATATCCACCAAATCAGGTATCTGTGGTGGGGAGAGGAGATAAGGAAAGTGTAATGAAACTGATAGGAAGATATCTGACTCTTTAGCGCTTATTCTGGTGAAATTAAGACTGCTTTGCTGTGTGCCTCCTCTGTCACTTTTATCAACTGCCTTCTGGTATCATCTTGGGTGGACCAAATGATGGAGTTGCCGACGGATTTGGCGGAAGGCAAAAAGGAAGAGCTGGAGAGGGCATGAGAAGGTGGACGTGGCCTGTGGGCTCCGATGGAGCCCTTACTTGTTTGTTTATTTATGGTGCAGGAGCTGAACCCAGAGCCTCACGCATGCTAGACTCATGCTGTGCCACTGAACTACACCTCCAGCCCTAGATTTGTCCCACTGTCTGTTGTAAAAGCTGGGGTTTTCACCCCGGACCCCCACATTTGAACATTTCTGGGAGACTTTTGAGCTGTGTGAGGGCCCTAGGCTGCACAAGTGGTTCTTGAGGGCAGCAATCTCAGATCCAGATGAGGGATAAGAGGAAAATCCTGTTTGGTTGCATTCTGCAGGCTCTCTGATCTGCGCTGGAAATTTTTGTGAGACCCTTCTTGTTGAAACTTTCTCTTGTGTGTGCAAGAACAATGTTCTGACTCCCTGTTCTTGTTTGTCATGGTTACCAAGAATTGCAGAGAGATTTTTCAGGGCAGTAGATTAGGTACCTTATTGCCTCCAAATTTTTCAGACAGAGATGAAAGAGCCAAACACATGGGGATAGTATACAGTGAGTTTAATCATTCTTTTTTTATTTCCTGAAGCAAGGCTCAAAATAACTGTTAGGGGCTGGAGCAGTGGCTCAGTGGTTATGGCACTTGCCTGGCATGTGCAAGTACACAGGTTCAAACCCCAGCAACCCACGTACACAACTAAGTGTCACAGCAACAAAAGCCATGTGAAAAACTCAATAAAAATTGATTCTCTCTGTCTCTCTCTCTCTCTCACTGTCCTTCTCTCTTTAAAAAAAAAAAAACAACATTGCGTTAGAAGAGGAATGGGTTCATACAACCCAGGAGAGCTTGGTGCTAGACTTTGCTGGAGACTTTCACTACACAGTGTCTTCTTCCAAAATTATTTTAAAACATTAAGGATGGACATACTTGCAACTTTGGTTAAATAACATGGATATTTGAAAAGAGAAATGTAATATTGGTTATGAATTATAATTTAGTCACCATTTATTAGCACCTACTATATTCTGGGTTTTCTTTATATAACTGCTTAGTATACCTATTTTCAAAACCAAATTGCTCATGATCAATTATTTACTTACTTACTTACTTATTTATTTATTTATTTTTTTAAAGAGAGAGGGACAGTGAGAGAGACAGAGAAAGAGAGAAACAACTTTATTTAGTTTTTCACATGGTCTTAGTTGCTCCAACACTCAGTTGTGTGCGTGGTGCTGGGGTTTGAACACGGGTCCTCGTGCTTGCCAGGCAAGCGCTGAAACCGCTGAGCCACTGCTCCAGCCCGGATCTTGATCAATTATACGGTGATACAGCCTCAAGGTTGTCACATCATTTTCTCTACATTTTTGTGGTTACTTTGTTAATCTTGATGCATACACTTTCTTTATCTTAACAAACTTCTAAGATGGCACGCAAATTAATGAAACAAAAATTTGGAATGATGTTCTGAAGAGAGATCAATTATGAACGCTTTGTTTCCTTCTTAAAATTTTAAAGAATAGAAGTTGTATTTGAACTTTTTTCTTTTTAAATTGAAATGTAATAATTGTATGCATGGTGTGATAATTCAATGCACGTATATACACGGTGTAATGATCACATCCAAGTAATTAGCATTCCCATCTACTTTAACATTTATCATTTCCTTGTGTTTGGAAACTATGAACTATTTTCTTCTAGATTTTTACATAAAGTATAAATAGTAAATTGTTATGAACTATAGTTACCCTATTGTGCTATAGAGTATTAGAATATATTCCCTCTGGAGATCAGTAGTCATGGAAGGGGATCAGCAGAAGGGAGGAAGAGAGGGAAAGGTGAAACACAGGGAAATTATATTAGCCAAATTATATTGTGTACATGTACAAATATGTAACAATGAATACCACTCTTACAAACAAATATAATGTACCAATTTAAAAAATGGGCGGAGGAGGATCTGGGGATGAAACTCAGTGGTAGAGTGCCCCTGGGTTCAATCCTTAGTATTGCAAAAACAAAACTAAACAAACAAACAAAAAATATGAAAGGATTGTTCTCAAAATTCTCCCATGTCCCTTCCAGTTATAAAATCCTAACATTCTAGCATTCTGTCTACCTGATACATGGTCTTTGGGCATGATGTGGCCTGAGAGAGATGGAATCTTAGTTTCTATTTGAATCAAAGTCATTGTTCAAATACCATTGTTGGCATCAGCTAAGCTCTAGGTCTCAACAAATTCAATTATTTCTTGTTATGGTGAAAAAAGGACTAAAATAAATTATAATTCTTACGGTAATATGTATTTCTATGACTAATTATTATAAAACTCCTGAACTACTTTGAAATAACAAAATTTTATAGGTTTGAAAGTGTCTAAAATTTTTACAAATCCAAGTATGAATTTTAAGTTTAGTGAGGAAATAGATCTATAAATAAAAATTCTTTGTAGAGTTACTATAATTTACAAATGCAAGATGTGATCATTTATAAAATCAACACAGTCTTATTTTAACAGAATAGATTTAAAAACGATAATTTGTGAGATGTGAATCTCTGGTTATTAATAAAAATGACTTATTCTTTCTATGTAGCTGAATTTTTCTCCCTGCTACCTAGTCTCCCTGTATCTCTCTCACTGCTATCCTTCCTGGTCTCTGGAATCCACTATTCTACTCTTGACTTTTATGAGATCAACTTTCTTAGCTTCCACATACGAATGAGAACATGCAGAATTTTTCTGTCTGTGCCTGGCTTATTTTGCTTAAATGTCCTCCAGATTCATCCATGTATCTACAAATTACAAGATTTCATTCTTTTTTAATGGCTAATATTTTGTTGTATTTAGTCTTTTTTTTTTTAAGAGAGGGACAGTGAGAGAGAGAGATAGAGAAAGAGAGAATCAATTTTATTTAGTTTTTCATGTGACCTTTGTTGCTCCGACACTTTGTTATGAACGTGGTTCTGGGATTTGAACCCACAGACTCGCACCTGCAAGGCAAGTGCTATAACCATTGAGCCACTGCTCCAGCCCCATCAGATGGACTTTTTCTTGGGAAGCAAGGAAATAATTTTTTTTTTTTTTTGGTACTAGAGATTAAACCCAGGGTTGCTTAACCACTGAGCCACATCCCCAGCGCTCTCTTTTTTATTTTTTAATTTTGAGATAAGGTCTTGCTAAGTTGCTAAGGCTGGCCTTGAACTTGGCTTAGTCTCTCAAGTTCTGGGATTACAGGCATGTGCCACTGCACCCAGTAAGGAATCCTTTTTGCTAAATTATTCTGTTAATGTTTACTGTGTACAACAGTGGCATTTTTGCCCACAGTATTGGGACAGCATTGATTAGGGTTCTGCAGGGGACAAATGCAAAGTAGGAAGGAAAGAGGCTTTGTCATTTCTGCACCCGACCTGACTATGGGTCTGTCAAAAGACAAAATTACAACAACTTACTTTAAGGATCCTAATTGGCTTTATTGTCGATTCTAGAATTGGGCAACACGTCATTCCATAAACTAGAACGAGTATATTCTAATGACCTGAGCAAAGAGATTAGATTTACAGACAGAGAAGGCTGGAAAAAGCAGAAACAAAGAATAAAGAGCGGATTGGTCATTTCAAAGTCACTTTCCTTGTCAGGTGTTCTGGGGTGGGGGCTGAAAGAAAAATAATTGATTGGTTAATTTCTTTGTAAGGATTAAAGCAGAGAGAACTTCGTTATCATGAAACAGACCTGCTTAGGAAACTTGATTGTTATCTCTCCTGGTTTATGAGAAGGTCAGATAAAAATTTAATTTCAGTTGTTGCCTGGTTTGTTGGGACCTGATGCAAGAGCTTAGTCTCCAAACCGTGGTCCGCTAGTTTACTTAATAGTTCACAGTTGGTACGTGAGATGGTGTGTTTTCTAAAATGAAGTCTCCCTCACTCTCCTTTTCAAATAAAAAATGTACCCATGTACAAATAATCTTTATCCTGTACGAATGAACAATTTACATGTGTGTGTGAATATGACTCTAGTACATAAGTGACCCTCCCTTTAAATAGTTTCATTTCTCCCTGAGTAACCCTATACGATTGTGCGAAATAATTATGCATATAACCTAATTGAGGGGCTGGAGTGGTGGCTCAGCAGTTAGGGTGCTTGCTGGCATTCGAGAGGACACAAGTTCAAATCCCAGCACCATGTACACAACAAAGTGTTTGAGCAACAAAAGTCAAATGAAAAACTAAATAAAATTCTCTTTCTCTCTCTCTCTCTCTTACTATCCCTCTGGCTTTAAAAAAAAAAAAAGAAAAGAAAAACATTAGTAAGAAATTAATAAAATGGTACCAGTGTTGGTCTCTTTAGGTTGGGGTTTTGAATGCATTTCCTTTTTCTTTTTTCCACTCCAAATTTTATGTATAAAGCAAGATATACTTACCATAAAACTAAAATAGGGGGCTGGAGCGGTGGCTCAGTGGTTACGGCACTTGCCTGGTATGCGTGAGGATGCGAGTTCAAACTCCAGCACCACGTACGCAACGAAGTCTTGGAACAACAAAAGCCACATGAAAAACTAAAATAAAAATTGATTCTCACTCTCCTCTCTCTCTCTCTCTCTCTCTCTCTCACTGTCCCTCTTTCTTAAAAAAAAAAGACTAAACTAAAATATGAAAAAGACACCATTTGTCCTCTTTTGCAATTTATACTACATATTTTGCCTGAAAACTTCATCAAATGTAGTCATCTTCAACTTTGGGGGTATGTGCCCTCTGTTAAAGTCAAGCTTTGCAAAAATCGTGAAGTCTGATTTGGGGTGCTGATGCATAGCCAAGGCTGAGGACCAATGAGCAGATGGTTTCCATAGATTTTTCTCATTAATCTGGACTTAACCCGTCTGTGAGGTCCTACCAGGCAAATAAGACAAGTGAAGGAAGTGTCCACAGCCACCCACTGTTGTGAATGTCAGATTATGGGGAAAGTCTCCTTGTTACTAGACCCAAGTCCATCCGCTTGCTGCTTTAAAGTCAATACTCAGGAGGCAAGAGTTGGTGGGAAGGGCCAGGTGTGGTGGCACATGCCTGTAATCCCAGCAGCTCGGGAGGCTGAGACAGGAGGGTCGCAAGTTCAAAGCCCAGCCTCAGCAACTTAGTGAGGCCCTAAGCAACTTAATGACAGCTTGCTCAAAAAACAAACAAAAAAGCAACAGACTAGAGCTGTGACTAAGTGGTTAAGTGCCCGTGGGCTCAATCCCTAATACCAAAAAAAAAAAAGTTGATGGGAAGGAAATTAGTTTATGCAATGGCTGGCACCCTGAAAAGATGCGGAGAGCTATTATCCACCCTGCAAAAAAGACATAGCGTACTCAGGTATGAGAAAGCAGCTTAATAGGGAAGGAAAAGAGGTGCAGGGGGCAGGCGGCAGGGAGACTACCAACTGGACGGGGTCTTTCTTATTCTGGGCATTTGTTTCTGTTCCCCTCCTCCGGCTGGAGCATCACAATCACCTTAGTTTTGACCTTCTGGGGCTGGCTCTGTAATTCTTTAGACAAGCCTGTTTCTTTTTACAGGATAAATATCACAGCAATTTACAAGCTTTTTGTTAGTTGGTACACAGAACTAAAGAGTAAGGAGGGACGTCACACATTCTGATGTCATCTGAAGGTTACCAAATGTTCTGGGTTCTGTAGCTCTAAAGAAAAGTCACCGATTAGAAAGTTCCCTGGAAAAGGAATAGCTAAACTTCCAGTTAATCAGTAGCATTCAGAATAGGGGAGGAGAGCAAAAAGGCATCTTCCACAGGAGAACAATTTTAACCCACCAGGCAGCTTCAGCCAGAGCGTCGTCTACAGCACAGGTTGTGGGAGATTAATATTGTATTGCTCAGCTGCAAGACCTCCAAAACTAGAGATTTTTTTTTAAGCTAGAGATTTTTAAAGTTAACTAAAAGTGGATAAAGCAAGAGATTTTATTTAGGTTTTCTCTCCATTACGTCCTGAAAGCATTCATGTGTGCAGAATTCCCCACTGAGGCTTCCATGTTCCCTATTAAGATTATTGGATATAATGGGGCTGGAGCGGTGGCTCAGTGGTTTCAGCGCTTGCCTGGCAAGCACGAGGACCCAGGTTCAAACCCTAGCACCACGTACACAACTAAGTGTTGGAGCAACTAAAACCATGTGAAAAACTAAATAAAGTTGTTTCTCTCTTTCTCTGTCTCTCTCACTGTCCCTCTCTCTTTAAAAAAAATTATTGGATATGGAAAAATAATCAAAGTTCATGCTCAACAGAGTACTCAGTTAATAAAAAGTACGGCTCTTACAGCACTGCTTGCAATGGGAGAGGGTTAACGAAATAAAATATATAAGGGATACTACAGGTTGGGATTCATCTTGTTAAATAAGAATTATAGTTGATGGGGACTGGCGTGGTGGCTCACTGGTTACAGTGCTTGCCTGGCATGCTCGAGTACGTGAGTTCAAACCCCAGCACCACATACACAATAAAGTGTTGGAACAACAAAACCCACATGAAAAACGAAATAAAATTGATTTTCTCTCTCTTTCTCTCTCACTGTCATTCTCTCTTTAAAAAAAAAATTATAGTTGACTATTATTTTGGACTGAAATACTGCACTAAGCCCCAATGGATGAGACTAAAAATTAAAATGGGGTCTGTGATGGCTTGGATCTGAAATGTCCCCCAAAGATTATGGGCTAAAGATGCAGTCACCAGCTTGTGGTGTTTTTGGGAAGTGATGCAACATTTATATAGTGGGGTCTAGTGGGAAGAAGCGAGGTCATGTGGGTGTGCCCCTGAAGGGACTATTAGGACCCTGGCCCACCTCTGCTTTGTAGTGGCCATGATATATGCAGTTTCTTCTGACACATGCTTCCTCCACGATGCCTTATCACAAGCCCCAAGGCAACATGACTGAGGAACCATGGACTGAAACCATGAGCCAAAATAAATCTTTTCTTCTTTACTAGTTGATTTTTCTCAGGTATATTGTCATAGCAATGGGAAGCTGACTAACATTGTTGTGTGAAATTTCCACTTCACTAAGTTGAAACTGAGCTGTTCATCTGACTTTCTGAGAAATCAGGATTAGAGAGATAATAGCCAGATTTTCCAGTCTTTTTTTTCTTTCTTTCTTTCTTTTTGTTCTGGAGATTGAACCCAGGGCTTTGCACACGCTACAAAAATGCTCTACAATACTGAATTATACCCACAGTCACCAAACTGACCAATTTAATTTGGCATGATAATGAAGCTCCCTTTGCTTTAATCCTTATTCAAAGAGTAACTCAATGTTAAATCGATCAATTGTTTTTCCACTGTCCTGATCCCACTTTACAGGGAACATAACTTCAAAATGATCAACTCACTTTCGTTCTTCTGGTTTCTTCAAGCCTTTTTCTTCCTTGGCTTAGTTCATAGTAATATTCCTTGCTATCTTTTATGGAATGAAGCATTGCCTGATTCTAAAACGGAAAATAAAACCAGTTAAGATCTTTAGATTGTTACAGTTTTTCCTTTGACCACCTCTTACAGTTGTTGATGTCAGTCAGTAGATCAATAATGACAATTTTTAAGCTAAATATTCAAGAAGGAACTTTTTTTTTCTTCCCAAATCTAACGTAGATGGTGATGGTGGAGGTTGTGGAGAGGATCAGAAACTGTACTATATGGAACGATACAAATCCTCCAAGTTTGGTTTGCAATAAAGAGAAAAGACCTGTTTTAACATATTGGAGACTATGATGTAAGAGAATGGGGGTATTTCCAGGTTCTAGACACTATAATATAAGTGAAAATTACATGAAAGCCAAGTTACTTAAAAAGCAATTCCTGGGACTGGAGAGGTGGCTCAGCAGTTAAAGCACTTGCCTGGAATGCACAAGGACTTGAGTTCGAGCACCATGTACACAACTAAATATCAGAGAAACCAAGACCAGATGAAAAAAAAAATAAATAAAAAACCCCTCAGCAAATCCTAGGGCTAGAGCAGTAGCCCAGGGGTAAGGGTTCTTGCCTGGGATGCACAAGGACCCCAGTTCGAACCCAGCACCACATACACAACTAAGTGTTGGAAAAACAAAAACCAGATGAAAAAGAAATAAAATTGATTCTCTCTGTCTCTCTCCTTCTCTTTCTCTTGGAAAAAAAAAAAGGAAGGCTTGAGCTGTGGCTCTCTGGTTATGGCACTTGCCTGGTGTGCAGTAGGACACGGGTTCAAACTCCAGTACCATATACACAACAAAGTATCAGAGCAATGAAAGCCACAGGAAAAACTAAATAAGATTGATTCTCTCTTTCTCATGCGCTGTCTCACTGACCCTCTCTCTCTCTCCCATTTTTTTTTTTAAAAGCAATTTCTAGTGGGGCACTGTGGCCTAAGCCTGTAATAGCAGCATCTTGGGAGGCTGAGATAGGAGGATTGAAAGTTCCAGGTCAGTGTCAGCAACTTAGTAAGGCCCTGGCTCAAAAATAACATAAAAAGTGTGCAGATGTAGCTCAGTGCTAGAGCGCCTCTGGGTTCAATCTCCAGTGCTTAAAAATAACAACAAACAAAAAGAGCATATTCCTCTTTAAAGGAGTGGAAATGAGGCCCCCCTGGCCATCTGCAGTGTTCCCCAATGCACTGAGCAATAGCAGTCAAGATTGCTATAGAGGCCCGCATTCCTGTGTGTCCTTGATGGGATTAGCAGATTCTGCATCCAGGGAGCTTTGAATGAGGACTTGCAGTGCTGATTGGTCATTCCTGCAGGTCAATGCAGGGAGGCCATGTAAACTAGGGAGGGGGCCAGCCTGCGGTCCTGCGAAAGCCTGAGCAATGAGCTCTGGTTTATCTGCAGACCGTGGAGCAGGAAAGGGATGGACGCTGATTGCTGGCCTCCTGGCCCTGTCCTCTGTGGGATCAGTTAAAACCCATGCCCTTGGTTTCCATTAGCTCTCTCTAGAGCCTTCCAGGAAAGCCTTTTTGCCTAAGCTGGTTTGATGTAGTGTTTTTATCTCATGACCCAAAAAGTCTTAACTAGGAAAAATGGTAACCAAAACAAAACGCATGACTTAATCAAATAACGGAGGAAAAAACCTAAACGGAAGCAAACAAAATATAATACGATTAATCATTTTTCACTGTTGAAAATTGTGGAGTTGTCCTGTTTTGACTTTTTTCCCTTTCTTCTTTTCTTTTTTTTATTTTAAAGAGAGAGGGAGACAGTGTGTGTGTGTGAGAGAGAATCAATTTTATTTAGTTTTTCATGTGGCTTTGGTTGCTCTGAGACTTCATTGTTGTAAAAGAAGAGACTGAAAAAAGAAGGAACTAAAGAGAGGAGAGCGGTGGCTCAACAGTAACACAGGTTTGCTGGGGAGAAACCTGCAGATGGGGTACCTAGTGGGGGCTGGGGCCCCTCTGCCGCTTACAGCCTGGGGTAGATATAGAGGGAAAGAGGGGAGAAGGAGCCAAGCTGCAAGTTTCCTGGTTACACTGGGTTTTTCAGTAGGGTGGGGATCCTTTGATAAGGGCCTGAGACTAGATTCCGATGAGGGCCCCAGCCAGTAGATTTTGAAATAGTGAGTAGGGGGTTTGCTGCCTGGCTGAGTGGCTTCTGGAATTTTCCATATCCATCAATTGTGTACGTGGTGCAGGGGTTTGGACCTGCATCCTTGTGCGTGCCAGGCAAGCACTGTAACCCCGGAGCCACCACTCCAGCTCCCTTTTTTGGCTTTTTGAGAGTGGTAATGATCAGAATTCTTTAGGAGGTTCATGAAAATTATAGGCCCTCTCTCTAGAAAGCACATTCGCGCACGTGCGCGCGCACACACACACACACACACACACTTTGTATATAATCCATGGGCCACATGGAAGTACTTAGTGTTTTGAGTCTGAATAGATGTACACAAATGCCTGCTGTTCTCTTCTATCTCCCATTTAGACTCTAAACTTCTTTCTAAAGGGTAAAGTTATTACTTGGTAAATTTTCTTTAGTTCCTTTACCTGGTGGCTTAATTAGTATTAATCAATGAAGTTACCATCTGTTAAATTGTAGGATATGTATTTTACCTTATTTCTGCTATTAAAATACAATACTTTGAAGAATTAAATGAGATTTTTATTTATAAATTGTCCGTGATTAGTTGACCCCAAAGAAGGAGTTGTGAGCATTATTAAAACCCTTTTTTGAATGTAAGCCATGATTTGTACCCAAAACTTAGTAAATGTCCTGTTACTTTACCCTGAAATTAAGTCACCTCTTCTGTAGACTACCTTTTGTTGATTCTGTTGAGTTTGTAATTCATCAAAGAAGGACCTACGTAGATACGGAAAGTATTGTCTGTTTGAATCCAGGCTCTGCTACCACCACCCACTGCTGGGCAAATTGTTTTTTAATCCCTGGATTACATTTCCCACAGGTAAATGTGGTTAACAGTGGTACCTAACTAATGCGGGGGATTTGAGATGAGGTCATGTTCTCTGCTCCCGCTGGCAAATGGAGTCTTGCCTACTACAGATTCCAGCAGCCAAAATAGCCGGCTTCTAGTGCTAGCAGCTCCCCACTAAAAGCTGGGTGTTGCAGCTCTTGGTGTGGAAATTCACCCAGGGAATTCGGCACCAATCTTCTGGGTTCTTGTCTTGGGAATTTGAAGAATAAAATCCATGAGCAACCACGGAAGGAGGAGTAAAAGGAGTAGGATTTATTAAGGAAGAACAGAGTTTCCACAAGGCGCAGGGTACCTGGAAGCAGGACGCTGGCTAATGTGTGTTAGGCCAGGGGTTACATTGGTTTGGGTGTGAGCCTTGATTAAGACTCATGTAAAGCAGGCCTTTGAGAAAAGCGCCAACCTCATTGGTTGAAATCTATGTAAGATAGGCATTGGACTGGTCTTCAACATCATTGGTTAAAGTTCATGTAAAACAGGTGGCAAAGTCTTCCCTCACTTCTTAGTTTTTGTGAGGTTTCATTAAGATAATCCACTAGGGAAATGCCCAGCACCAAGTAAGAAACCAACGAATGTTAATTTATTATCTATCTGAACTGACATGGATACTCATGCCCTTTTAATTTGCCACCCCTGCAGTAGCCATCAGTGTCTGGAAGGTGCTCATTACATCAGCAAAGTTGGAGCAAATTTTTTATATTTTTGTTATCAGGACACAAAATTTCTGCATGTAACAGGCAACCCAGATCACATTTGCTTAAGCACTGAGAAGATGTCCTTTTGCATCTACAAATAATTAGGTTCTAAAGTTGAGCTCAGTCATGTCTTGAGACACCTACATCTTTTTAACTTTCCGCTGCCTTCCTTCATGGTGATCGGGTAGCTGCCAGTAGCAAACAGGCAGCATGTCACCTGAGAGAAGCAAAGTCCCCTCTCCCCGCTATGAAACCTAAGTTCTTCCCTTACCTTATGTCAGGCAAATTTAAGTTACTTATGCACTTGTGGACCAGTGAAAGGTCAAATATTCAATGCAATGGACTGATTAAGCTTAATTCATGGATTGGGTGGATGGATAGTTGGACAAAATTGAGAATTTATTAGGAAAAGGGATGTTGGATACTATGGTCTGAGTATTTGTGGTCCACCCCAAAAATCAAGTGGAAATCCTACTCCTCCACCAGGGGATGGCATTAAGAAGTGGGACCTTTTGAGTATGGTTAGGTCATAAGGGTGGGGTGTCATGAGTGGACTTAATGCCTTTATAAAAGAGGCCCAGGGGAGCTTGTCTGCTCCTCCCACCAAGTGAGGACAGGATGAGAAGGTGCCCTTTATGAGCCAGGAAGTCGCCCTCACCAGACAGCGGATCTCCCTGTGCCTTGATGTAAGACTTCTAAGTCGGCAGAACTGTGAGAAATAAATTTCTAATGTTTATAAACCGTGCAACTTATGGTATTTTTAAATAGCAGCCTGAAAGGAAGAAAACAAGGAGGGCGGATGCTTGACCTTCATTTAATATGGCTTTTCTTTTGTGCAAAGCTGTAATTAATACAGGGAGGGGCCTGCTAAGCTGCAGGAACAGGGAGGCCATTTTAGCAGAATACTGTTCACAGCAGGAGAATTTTCTCTCTTCATATTTTACTTCTTTTTTGGTATTGGAGGTTGAACCCAGGGGCACTTGACCACTGAGCTTACATCCTTAGCCCTTTTTACTTTTTATTTTGAGACAGGGTCTCACTAAGTTGCTGAGGGTCTTGCTAAATTTCTGCAGCTGGCTTTGAATTGTTTTTTCTTTTTTTTTTTAAAGAGTGAGGGACAGTGAGAGA
>PVKS010046773.1:0-13144 GCA_004027875.1 Aplodontia rufa | reverse complement strand
CCAGGAGTGGGATAGCTTGGTCGTAAGGTGGTTCCATCCTTAATTTTTTGAGGATTCTCTATACAGCTTTCCATAGTGGCTGAACCAGTTTGCAGTCCCACCAGCAGTGTAATATTGTTCCTCTTTTCCCACAGCCCCTCCAGCATCTGTCGTTGTTGTATTCTTCATTTTTGCCACTCTAACAGGAGTGAGGTGGTATCTCATTGAAGTTTTGATTTGCATTTCCCTTATAGCTAATGATGTAGAGCATTTTCTCATTTATTTACGGGCTTTCTGGACTTCCACCGGAGAGAAGTTCCTTTTGAGTTCTTTAGTCCATTTATTGATTGGATTATTTGCGAGTTTGGACTTTAGTTTCTTTAGTTCCCTATATATTCTGGATATTAGCCGTCTGTCCGAGGTGTAGCAGGCAAAAATTTTCTCCCATTCTGTAGGTTCTTTCTTGATGCTCTTGACTAGATCTTTAGCTGTGCAGAAGCTTTTTAGTTTAATTGCATCCCATTCATTTAATTTTGATTTTACAGCATGTGCCATAGGAGTTTTGTTAAGGAAGAAGCTGCCGACTCCTATAAGGTGTAGTGTTGACCCGACTTCTTTTTCTAGTAAATTTAAAGTTGTTGGTTTAATAGCCAGGTCTTTGATCCATTTTGATTTAATTTTTGTGCAGGGCAAAAGATAAGGATCCAGCTTCAGTTGTCTACATATGGCTGTCCAGTTTGTCCAACACCATTTGTTGAACCAGGCTATCTTTCTTCCACACTATACTTTTGCCCCCTTTATCAAATATCAAATAGTTAAGGATATGAGGGTTTGTCTCAGGATCTTCTATTTGGTTCCACTGGTCTTCAGTTCTGTTTTGATACCAATACCATGCTGTTTTTGGTACTACAGCTCTTTAGTAGTATAATTTCAGGTCAGGGATTGAGATACCCCCTATTTCTTCTTTTCTATAGAATAGTGTTTTGGCTAGTCTGGGTCTCCTGTTGTTCCATATGAACTTGAGAATTGTTTTATCTATATCTCTGAAAAATGCCATAGGTATCTTGATGGGGATTGCATTGAATCTGTAAAGGGCTTTGGGTAGAATGGCCATCTTTATTATATTGATTCTGCCTAACCATGAGTATGGAATGTTTTTCCATCTGCTCAGGTCTTCTATAATTTCTTTTTTTAGTGTTTGATAATTATCTTTGAATAGGTCTTTAATATCCTTTGTAAGGTTAATGCCCAAGTATTTCATTCTTTTGGAAGTGATGGTGAATGGGAGAGATTTTCTGATTTCTTCTTCTGCGGATTTGTTGCTGGAGTAAAGAAATGCTAGTGATTTGCTGGAGTTGATCTTGTAGCCAGCTACTTTGCTAAAATCTCCTATGAGCTCTAGGAGTTTTCTGGCTGATGTTATTGGGTCTTCTAGGTATGAAATCATGTCATCAGTGAATAGAGATAACTTAACTTCCTCTTTTCCTATACGAATACCTTTGATTTCCTTGTCTTGCCTGATAGCTCTGGCAAGGGTTTCAAGGACAATATTGAACAAGAGTGGGGACAGCGGACAGCCTTGTCTCATACCTGAATTCAGTGGATATGCTTTCAGTTTTTCTCCATTGAGGATAATGTTGGCTATGGGTTTGTCATAGATGGTTCTGACATAGTTAAAGTATCTTCCCTTGATCCCTATCTTTTCCAAAGTTTTGAGCATAAAGTGGTGTTGAATTTTATCAAATGCCTTCTCTGCATCAGTTGAGATGATTATATGGTTCTTGTTTTTAATTCTGTTTATGTGGTGAATTACATTTATTGATTTGCATATATTGAACCAGCCTTGTTTCCCTGGAATGAAGCCCACTTGATCGTAATGGATTATCTTTTTAATGTGCTTTTGTATCCGATTAGCTAAAATTTTATTAAGGATTTTTGCATCAATGTTCATCAGGGAAATTGGTCTGTAGTTTTCTTTCTTTGACGTGTCTTTGTTGGGCTTTGGAATCAGTGTAATGTTTGCTTCATAGAAAGTGTTTGTGAGTATTCCCTCTCTATCAATTTCCTGGAAGAGCTTGAAGAGGATCGGTGTTAGTTCTTCTGTGAAGGCTTGGTAGAATTCTGCCATATATCCATCCGGACCTGGACTTTTCTTTTTTGGGAGAGCTTTGATTACTGCTTCAATTTTGCTTTCTGTGATAGGTTGGTTGAGATTTTCAGTGTCCTCCTGTGTTAAAGATGGGATGTTGTGTGTGTACAAAAACCTGTCCATGTCTTCCAGGTTATCAAATTTGGCAGAGTATAAGTTTTCAAAATAGGTTCTGATAGTCTTCTGTATCTCGGATGGGTCAGTGGTGGTATCCCCATTTTCGTCTCTGATTTTGTTGATTTGCTTCATTTCGATCTTCCTTTTGGTGAGTTTGGTCTGTCAATTTTGTTCACTCTTCCAAAGAACCAACTCTTGGATTTGTTAATAGATTGAATAGCTTTTTTGTTCTCAATTTCATTGATTTCAGCTCTGATTTCCTGTCTTCTGTTAGATTTAGGGTTGGATTGTTCCTCCTTTTGAAGTTGTTTGAGTTGAAGCATAAGGCTATTAATCTGCTCTCTTTCTAGATTTTTGATGTATGCACTCAGTGCTATAAATTTACCTCTTAAGAAAGCCTTCATACTGTCCCAGAGGTTTTGGTAAGTTGTTTCCTCATTCTCATTCAGTTCCAAAAACTTCATGATCTCTGTTCTCATTTCCTCTTTTACCCATCCTTCGTTTAAGAGGTAATTATTCAATTTCCAAGTATTTGAATAGTTTCTATTGTTTCTCCTGTTGTTGATTGCTAAGATCATAGCATTATGATCTGACCGAATACATGGGATTATATCCACTTTTTTATATTTGCTAAGATTGTCCCGGTGAACTAGGATGTGGTCTGTTTTAGAGAAGGATCCATGGGCTGAGGAGAAGAAGGTAAATTCAGCTGTCTTGGGATGGAATATTCTGTAAATGTCTGTTAAGCCCGATTGTTTGATGGAGTAGTTCAGATTGGAGACATCTTTATTGATTTTTTGTTTTGATGATCTGTCTAGAGTTGATAGTGGTATGTTGAAGTCCCCCAGAATTATTGTGTTGAGATCAATGAGGGGATTAATGTCCTTAAGTATTTTTTCCATGTATTTGGGCGGGTTGTAATTGGGGGCATAAATGTTGATTATCGTTATATTTTCTTGGTGGACTGTCCCTTTAAGTATGATAAAGTGTCCTTCTTTGTCCTTTATGACTAGTTTTAGTTGGAAATTAATTTTGTCAGAAATTAAAATCACTACACCAGCTTGATTTTTTGGGCCACAGGCCTGGTAGACCTTTTTCCATCCTTTCACTTTCAACCTGTGTCTATTTTTGAGTGTCAAATGTGTCTCTTTCGGGCAACATATTGTTGGATTTTGTTTTTTGATCCAGTGGGTCAGTCTGTCTTTTAATTGGGGCATTGAGACCGTTCACATTCAAGGAAAGAATAGATATGGGAGGCTGATTCACAGACATTGTATCTATTACAGGATTTTGAGTCATCTTGAAAGTTAGTGTTTGTATAGTATAATTGTTGACTTGTGCTTGTTTAAGGATTTATCATATTGTTGGCATTGTCTTCTGAATGGAGCACATCTTTGAGAATGCTCTGTAGAGTGGGATTAGTGTTCACGTATCTTGCAAGCATGAGTTTATCGTTGAAGTATTTAATTTCCCCTTTGCATTTGAAGCTGAGTTTTGCCGGATATATTATCTTTGGTTGAAAGTTGTTATTATTTAACACTTGAAAGATATTGTTCCAAGCTCTTCTAGCCTTCACTGTTTGTTCTGAAAAATCCATAGTGATTCGAATAGGTTTGCCTCTGAATGTGATTTGGGGCTTTCCTCTAGTTGCTTGTAGAATTCTCTCTTTAATTTCTCTGTTATTCAATTTGTAAATGATATGTCTTGGTGAGTTTCTCCACTGATTAGGTCTATTTGGTGTTCTATATGCATCTTTTTTTTTTTTTTTAAAGAGAGAGGGACAGTGAGAGAGACAGAGAAAGAGAGAAACAACTTTATTTAGTTTTTCACATGGCCTTAGTTGCTCCAACACTTAGTTGTGTACGTGGTGCTGGGGTTTGAACCTGGGTCCTTGTGCTTGCCAGGCAAGTGCTGAAACCACTGAGCCACGCTCCAGCCCCTCTATATGCATCTTGAATGTGGTATTCCAGATCAGTCACCAAATGAGGGAAGTTCTTGCTTATGATTTTGCTTAAAAGGTTCCTGAATCCCCTTGTTTGCTGTTCAGAATTTTCCTCCAGGCCAATGAGTCTCAGATTATTATGACTCATCTCATCAAATATTACTTGGAAGTTTTGATTATGTAAAATAAGCTGTTTGTCTCGCTTTTCTTCTTTGATTTCTACATTGTTTAGGTGATCCTCATTATCCGATACTCGTTCTTCAAGCGCTGAAGATCTATTTTCATTAGAGTTCACTCTGGTGTTAGTGTCTTCCAGTGAAGATTTGAATTGGTTAGCTGTGTTTTTCAATCCTGATAGCTCTGCTACATCTCTTTTCAGAATGTCAATATCCCTGTACAGCTGATCTTTCATCTCCTGGAATTGATCCTTAATATCTCTGTAGATTTTGTCTCTCATCTCTTGAAATTGCTCTTTGATCTGTTTCCTATTTCCTCTCTCAACTCTTTGTTTGCATTACTAATCATAGTGCTGACACAATGTCTTTGGTTTTCATCTAGGGCCCTGGCTATGGGGTCCTTAGGTGGAGAGGTTTGGATTTGAGAGTTATTTCCCCTTTTCCTCATTTTCCGAGTCAGAGAGCTTGTCTTTTACTTCAGCCTTGATACTGTTGTTGTAGTAATTGGAGCTTCTTATGACTTTGCTTCGTTGTAAAGAGTAGTTATTTGGTCATTATAGACCTAGAGATGCCAGACGGTTCTGTGAGAATTTGAGAGACTATAGGCACAAATACTATTCCATTTCAACTGAAACAGAGTATCTGATGATTAGCACCAATAGTGGCAGCTTTTTTGAGAGAACTCTCACTGTGTAGTATGATACCAAGCAAGTAGCCGTTTTGAGGAGTTTCAATTTCTTCAAGTGATGGGAACTCTCTGATATTGGGGAGAAGGGTTGACTTGGAAGTCAAGGAAGTGAATTGGGGAGGTATAAAAGCACACCTGTTATAAAGTATCGGGGAACTAGGGAGTGGGGTGGAGTAGGTTATTTTAATAGGACTGAGGAGTACGTAGGCCTGGGGAGCTGATAGGGTAAAGACTTGGGGTGAGAATGAGATAAAGATTCTTAAATTTGGGGATTACCAGAGTACATTGGAGAAAAAAGTTAGCAGTAGGGTTAAATAAGACCTAAAGAAATAAAGTAATAAGGGTCAATCACCAGTACATACACACCGATAAGTATTTACATCCACCTCCACCAGAATTCCGAGTTGATTGTAAGGCAAGAAAGGAGCAGAGGAAATGGAAGGGAAAGAAAGAAGAGAAAGAAAAAAGAAAGAAAGAAAAGAAAACCAACAACAACAAAAGAGAAACCCAAAAACCCACAGTAATGTAAAAAATTTCAAAAATATTATTTTTCAGCTGGAATCCCATTTTAAAAAAATGAAAAAAATAAAAAGTAAAAAGTAAAAAGAGGGAAAAAAAACCCACCAAAAAAACTGCAAAACCAGTTGTTACAGTTCTGAGAATTTCTGACCCTTAGATCAGGAGGTATGTATCATGTGGTGGTGCAATCAAGTCCGGCATCAGGCTGGGGCTTTTTCGGAGTTGAACTTGTTTGGGGAGAAGCAGATTGGTTGAGTCTGGTGGCCTGCATTTTCTTAGAGGATCTCCTCTAAAATTTTCTGTAGCAAAGGGGTATTTAACTCCCCCTGGGCTGAATCCTGAGATGGTTGCTTCCTGCCAATCCGCACTCCAAATATTTCTTGGACCTGGGGCTCAGAAATTGTAGACAATCGAGTTGATCCTTTTGTAGAAGCCGTGGGTCTCTGACTGATCCAAGCAGAGTGGCTAGGCTGAGTCTCGCTTCCTCAGGATCAATGATGACCCACTCTGCGTGTCTTGTGATCCCCAGATGGCCCAAGAGCTGTTTTGTGGGGTTGGCTGAGGTCCTCAGAAAAAGGGCCAGGTTGTGCCAGTGTTTTTGTGATTCTCCGTTGCAAGCACTAGAAGGCGACCTGCTTGAGAGGACTAGGGCTACTCAGCCTTGGCTACGTGAGGAGCTCAGAAGCTAAGGTGGAGCCCAAGCTGCCCCATATATTCAAAACTTCCTGAGGCCGGTTACAAGCAGAGGCTAATGCAGAGGATCCCCTATAGATGGATGCGCCCTGTTGGAGCAAGCTCTGTTCACAGGCTAGTCCCATTTGGTTGGAAAGGCGTATGGACCAAAGGGGAGAAGGTCGACAACTGTCTGGTTTGGGAGCTGCAGAGGTGAATTGCAGTTTGCTACAGCCCCCAGAGCAGGTGGCCAGTTGTTGGGGGGGGGGTAGTAATTTGTGTTTCTGGTCGCAGGGGCTGAGGCCCCGTAGTGGTGCTGGAAGACTCGCCCTGCCCTCAGGGACACGTCACAGTGGTGGCGGGCCCAACGAGTTTGTTAGTGTTAGTAATTTCTCCCCAGCGCTTTATGCAAGATTAGGTAAAATAATGAGCAGTCAGTTGGGGAGTTCGCAGTGGCACGTGGTTAGGAAGTTCGCTCCTTTCCTCCGTTTTAGATTCCAGCCCTCTGGCCGGCGGAGAGAACCGAGAGTGTTTTTCGATGAGCTGACCACCCCGCCCTCAGGGAAGCACGCCGCAGTGCAGCTGCAGCTGCTCGCAGGACCCGGTGTCATCTTGCTACTGAGAGCAAAAACTACCCGAACTTGATTCCAAGTTCATAAATATGAAGAACATTCAGATCAGGGAGGTTGAGGCCAGATTAGGGGATCTGATTAGGGGTAACTTGCTCCCCTATGGGGAAGTTCCCCTCCCCCGGGTGTGTGGATGGTCACACGTTTGCCGCAAACTTCCTACTTTTTTTTTTTTTTTTACGTTAATGCTCTTCACTATTCTTTTGGGGTTAAAGAATTAGCAGGGGGTAATGTAGTCAACTGTGGTCCACAAATACCAATGGAAAATTTCAGAAACAACTCAAGAGTTTTAAATTGCTGTTCTGAGAAGTGTGAGGAAATCTTGCTCCGTTCCACTCTGTCCCACCCAAGTCATGAATCATCCCTGTGCCACGGGTTGCCACCTGCTTCCAGAGACAGATACTCACAGAACTTATAGTGTGCTGTTATAATTGCTCTATGTTATTGTTGTTGTTTATCTCTCCCTGTGCCTAAGTTAGAAATTAAGCTGAATCTCAGATGTGGGGCTACTGTATTTCCCTTCGCTTAGGTTGGTTAGGCTCTAGTCAAGCCCAGATGCTTAGGCTCTGGTAACCCAGTTTCCCTTGAAGCAGGCTTTTGTTAAGTCAAACAGAGGCTTTGGGTGTATTTCAAATGGTCCCTTTCCCCTCTTCCGCCTGAGCAGGAGGGGGTTTTCCCTGGTCATGACTGTGAGAACCTGTTGGAACTCCTAGAGGTGAAACTTATGAAAATGTACCCCTGTGAGGGCCTGGGTCCCCAGATTGGGCGCTCCTGTGAGCACCCTGAGACTCCAGCAACCTGTCAATCACAGTTCAAGTGCTCCTACCAGAACCTGGTCCCCCCATGGGCTCCGTTCCTGTGCTCCTGCTTCTGGGAAGCTGTGGTCCTTGCGCTCATTTCTCTCTGATTTTCAGTCAGCAGCTTGCCCTGTGACTTCTGCTCCATGAGGGATCCAAGAAGAGCTGTTTTTTTTTTTTTTGAACCAGGAGTTGAACTCAGGAGCACTTTACCACTGAGCCACATCCCCATAATCCCTTTTGTGTTTTCATTTTGACATAGGGTCTTTCTAAGTTGCTCAGAGCTACTGGGATCATGTGAGTGCGCCCCCCACGCCTGGCCGAGAAGAGCTGTTAGTTCTCATTTTTGCTCAGCCTTTTTCTCATTGTGAGGATGCAGTTGATGACATTTGAGATGTATGGGATCGGAACTTGGAAGTCCTTGTGGTCCCTTCCAGCTCTATTGTCCTGGGACTCTGGGAAACTGGTGTGGGTCCTTCAGAACGCGTAGCCTAAATTTTTGGATTCTTCTTTCTTTAGATTAGCATGCAAAATACGGTATGACGGATGCAAACTGACTTTCGTTCCTCCTAATTTTTGGATCTTCAGAGCCAATGCAAAGACCATGAAGCGAACAGCACAGTAGCTTGCACAAAATCACACTCAGCTTGCATGTTGCAGAACCAGAATTCAAACCAGGCGGTCTGTTAGGAAGTGCCCAGTATCCTAAATATAGCTCAAAGAGCTCATCTTCTGTTAGACCTGGAATACACATATGGTGCCTGCTTGTGCAGTTGTCAACACTAATGCCCATCACCTGGTTAAGATGGTGCTACCAGATTCCTCAGCTCATTATTTCCTGAAATATTTATGCTTATATCTTATTCCATATATTTTTTATCCTTCTGGACTTCCCATTGTTGAGATGCCATTGCTTCTGTTTCTACCTTCTATGTCCTTAGCTCATTCTTCATAGACTGAATCTCTTATTTTTTCTCTGCTGCCTCCTAAGAGACTGTTGGTGTAATCTATTTTCTTTGTAGTTGTAACCATCTATCTATCACATATACAAAATATTATTTTGCAGATAATATTTCTAGTGGGTTCCATTTTACTAAGTCTCATTCTTGTTTTACATTAGTAATGTCACTTAAGGGACCACACTTTGTACAACTTGATGTGTAAGGTCATGCTATGGGCATCTCAGGAGGTGTGCAGTGTTTTTATCATGCTTATTTAAAATTTTTGGTTTATCTTTAGATGAAGCACTTTGTTTCATTTATTGTTTTGTTTTTAAATTATAGCTGTACTTCTCAAAGGTTTCTTTTTTCCTTTTCTGAAATTATAATTATCTGCCATTCTTTCTGATAACATGTGTGGCTCTATCAAGGTGTGTTTCAACACACTGAGTTGGAGAGGAAGAGATCGGAAGATGGTTGACTGGTGGTGGCTGGAGGACAGCTGATCACTGTGTTCCTGCTCCCCCAGCAAAGCTATTTTAAGAGAGAGAGAAAGAGAAAGATAATCAATTTTATTTAGTTTTCATATGGTTTCTGTTTCTCCAACACTTAGTTGTATACATGGTGCTGGGATTTGAACCTGGGTCCTTGCACATGCCAGGCAAACATGCTACCACTCCAGCCCCTGCTTTTATGCATTTCTGATACTACCCCCACAGACTTCGCAGTGGCCCAGGCTGTGGTCGCTTTTAGTGGGGGAGTCAGACACAAGGCAGACATGATGGTCACAAGGTGCTCCAAGAGTGGCAAGGGTAAAATGGACAAGGGTTTTCTTCAGGTTACCCTCCCACTGGTTCCTTCTACTACTCTCTGCTTCAGCCCTCCCCTATACATCCATTCAAGATTCACCCAGTGGTTTCTCCTGTTTGGATTTTATTTTCCCCACACGTTGCTATAAATTTTCCAGGGTTAATTTTGGAAGAGAAAGCCGTCACTTAGCTAAATATAAGTTTGCTGTCTTAGCAGGAAACAAGTTTTTATACTCAGGTCTAGAAACCATTTGATAAGTCCTAAAACATTATGAAATCAATACAAGTACTATGATTGTCACAGGTAGAATTTCAAATACATGTACTTAAGAGTCTTGCGCTTTTGTTACTTAATCAAGCACTAAGCTAAATTTAGTGTGAAGGACTTCACAGACGTATCTGAGGTTACAAATCAGCTGGCTTTAAAATCGTGAGATTATTCTGGATTATCCAGGCAGCCAAATAGAGTCACATGAGCCCTAAAAGCAGACGAGGAAGGAGGCAGCAGAGGTGAGAAAGCTGAGGTGGAGGGAAGGTTGAGGGCATCACCTACCAGCATTGACTTGGAAGATGTTGAAGGAGGCCTTTGGAAGCAGGTGAAGACTCCCAGTCCTACAGTCACAGGGGGTGAATTTTTTTTTTTTTAAAAGAGAAATCGACAGTGAGAGAGAGAGAGACGGGGTGGGAGGGAGACAAAGACAGAATCAATTTTATTTAGTTTTTCATGTGGCTTTTGTTGCTTGGACACTTGGTTGTGTATGTGGTGCTGGGGTTTGAACCCTCGTACTGGTGCATGCCTGGCAAGGGCTGTAACTGCTGAGCCACTACTCCAGCCCCACAGGGGGTGAATTTGATTCACAACATGGATGAACTTAAGAGCAGACTCTTTTCAGTCTCTAGATAGGAGCACAGCTGGTGGACACCTTGACTTTGTAACCCCTGGAGCAGGGAAACCCGTTGACCTTGCCCAGACTTGTGATCATCAGAACTGTGACATGATACATTTCTGTTGTCCTAAGCTGCTAAATTTGTGGTCATTTGTTATAGCAACAATAGAAAACTAAGACAAAGTTCTCACATCTAAATGGAATGTTGAGCCTTGCCTGAGAGTTTACTTTGATATTTTGGAAACCTTAAAATGAGTTGGAGAAAAAAAAAAAAAAGCGTGAACCAATATAGTCCTGTGGCTTTTCCCCACCTTTCCTAGCATGAGCAGAGGCAAGCGTTCATACATGCAGCTAAGTGAAGATAAACGCACAATTGAGAATAGCCAACTGGGGGTGCAGCGGTGGCTCAGCAGTTATGGAGGTTGCCTGGCCCTGGCAGCACCACATACACAATGAGGTGTTGGAGCAATGGAGGTCCCATGAAAAACTAAATAAAATTGGCTTTCTCTCTAAAAAAAAAAAAAAAAAAAAAAAAAAAAAAAAAAAAAAAGAGTAACCAGCTGGGTGTGGCACATGCTTGTAATTCCAGAGGCTTGGGAGGCTGAGGCAGGAGGATCACAAGTTCAGATCCAGGCTCAGCTATTTAGTGAGGGCCTAGGTAACTTAGACTCTGTCTCAAAATAAAAAAAAAAAAAAGGGCTGGAGTTATAGCTCAGTGGTTAATTGTCCCAGGTTCAAATCCCCAGTCCAAAACAAAACCAAAAAAAAACCCTTTGAGGTGAGCATCATGATAAGAGAGAAAAGAAATCCAGCCAATGAGGACATGTCCTAAAAGAACAAGACGAATGGAGAGTCAGAACAGGGCTTCCGGTATGTCCAATACACCTGTAATAATAAGGGAGAACATTATGCATTAAAGAAACAATTTCAAGTCGTCATGAAACAAGGACATTTCACTAAGGGACATACAGTCATTTCTGCTAGAAAATGATGCATGCACTCCTAAACAATCAAAACGCTGTGCAGAATCTGGGAACAAATACCTCTGGGCTTTCAGGGAAAAGAGAAGAAGGCACATATTAAAAATCTACTCTTGATCCTAACTCCGCCCCCTAATGCTCATGCAGTGACAACTAGTTAAGAATTGTATAAATGGTACAATAAAAATGACGCATGCCTTTGACAAAGACCAAATGTGGCATAGACGTGGGTGTCAGAAGGGTTGTGAGTGGTGGAAGCAGGGTGAAATGGGACAAAGTCCTAACACCGGCTCCTAGCACCACGTGAAGGGAGGTGGCTGGCTGATGGTCAAGGGATGTGCGGTGTGCACGTCCCACACACCGTGTGTATTGCTATGGAGTTCAGCTGGGTACCTTTCGTTCTTCCTCCTTTCCTCCCTCCCTCTCTTTCTCTCCCCCCTCCTTTCTTTCTTTCACTTAGTGTATTTGTTTCCTAACATGTCGGTCACAATGAAGCAGATTCACATTTTCAAAACAAGTATTAAAGCAGAACTAACTATGACTTTGAAACCAAAATTCTTCTTCTTCTTCTTCTTTTTTTTTTTTTAAAAGAGAGAGGGACAGTAGTGACAGACAAAGAGAGAATCATGTAGCTTTCTGGGGTTTGAACCCGCGTACTTGTGCATGCCAGGCAAGCGCCGCAATCACTGAGCCACTGCTCCAGCTCCCAAAACCAAAATTCATAAATCAGCTGAATTTAAGGCAAGACTTAAAACAGTGACAAGAGTTTTTAGTCTCATAAGAACTCAGGCGATTTATATTCCTATCTATTCCCTGAAAGAATCAGGGATCCAGTAAGAAGAAGAATAATCCAGGGTGAAAAAGTGAGATGCAGGAAACCCCCCTGAACAAAGAAAACCAGAGACTTTTGTTCAATTTGGTTTTATTCTTTGTAAATTGAAAAGAAAATGGATCTAAAGATCTAGAACATATAAGCACACGAGCCACAGGGAATGGAAGTGGTGGTTGGGGGAGACAGTAAGAGCAAGGTGATTCTCTGCTTGCCTGGGGATTGGACGTGGCCTGAGAGGGAAACGGATCACTTCTAGGTTTTAGTATAAACTGTTAAACTTCAGGGTAAACCCAGAAGAATGAAACAATAATAAAATTACAAATTAATAGAGAAAAAAGGAACAAAGTATTAAAAGTAGTGAAAACGAGAACAGAATAAAAAAGTGCTGAAATTAAGAAACACCAAAGAGCGTGCTGGAGCCGTGGCTCAGCGGTTATGGTGCTTGCCTGGCATGCGAGAGTGCACAAGTCCAAACCCCAGCACCACGTACACAACGAAGTGTTCGAGGAATGAAAGTTACATGAAAAATTGAATAAAAATTGTTTCTCTTTCTTTCACTTTCCCCTCTTTCTTTTCTTTTTTTTTTTTATGTTGGAAAAAGATGTATATTTAGAATTAGCTGGTCTGTTTAGATGATTCCAATCTTGTTGGCAACATCCAAAGCATCATAATCAGGAGCCAGTCGAACGTATGCCTTCTTCTCTCCATCAGGCCTGATCAGAGTGTTAACCTTGGCCACATCAATATCATAGAGCTTCTTTACAGCTTGTTTGATCTGGTGTTTGTTGGCCTTAACATCTACAATAAACACAAGTGTGTTGTTGTCTTCAGTCTTCTTCATGGCTGACTCAGTGGTCAGGGGGAACTTGATGATGGCATAGTGGTCAAGCTTGTTTCTCCTGGGGGCGCTCTTTCGAGGATATTTGGGCTGCCTCCGGAGCCGCAATGTCTTGGGCCGCCGAAAAGTAGGTGACGTGCGAATCTTCTTCTTTTTATGGCTATGGACGCCTTTCAACACTGCCTTCTTGGC
>PVKS010046772.1:0-13142 GCA_004027875.1 Aplodontia rufa | reverse complement strand
GTGTGTGCATGCCCCGTGTGTGTGAGTGTGTGTGCACCTACATTTCTTCTCTCTTGGTATTGCCGCAAGTCAGTCATGTGTGGGGACCTGGAGAGACGCCAAGCGCCGTCTCACTTCCTTCTTTCTGATGGAGGCTGTGAAGCCCTCAAACCTCCCAATCTCTCACTGCTCAGGGCAGGGACATGTGGCCCTCGGTGGCCGCAGAGCCAAGAGGGCAGGACGATGCCCGTGGCTGGCAGCCAGGAGGGGCTGGGTGAGGTGGAGGGCGGGCTGCACCTGCAGGCCACAGCAGGAGCCCATGCTCTGAGCGACGTCGCACACATCCGTAGGCAAAGTCTCTCGGCGGTCACCTCCCTTGAAGGTTCAGAAGATTTCCGCTTCCTTCCCTTCAGCGCTGGGCATGGAACCCAGGGCCCCGCACGAGCGAGTCAAACGCTCTGCTGCAGAGCGCCCAGCCTGGGACCTAACTAGGTTTGGGGGGACCCACGGCAGCGTGAGCTAGACCTGAGCTGCTGCCAAGGCTCCTGCCACCCACCCACACGGGTGCCCACAAACAGGCCAAGGGGCACCCCGGGTGCAGCCCACAGCCAGGCCCCCTCATTCTGCGCGTTCCCCACCTGGCCCAGGGGCTGGCTGGAGAATCGTCCCTCTGCGCCCAGCCCACTGTCCTCCGGCGGCTCCTGGGCGGAGCCAGCCATCACCCCTTCCTCTGCGCAGATCTGCAGACCCTGCGCGTGGCCTTCGCGGTGCTGGGCAAAGGCTGCTTTGGGATGAGCTTGAACAGCCTCAGTGTCTACAGGACGGAGCTCTTCCCCACTCCACTGCGGTAGGCTGGGCCCTGCTAGGGGGGCAAGAGAGGGCCACTCCAGGAGGGCCCGTGGAGGGCGAATCCAGGGTCCACCATCAGCCTGGGGAGGGGCCTCTGGGTGCAGGAGGCTGTGGGGCAGTCTGGCTTGGGGGTTGCACTCCTGTTTATTCAGGTGAAATCTTAAAGAACACTGAAACAGAGACCTGCAGCTATCCTGGTGGCAGTGGGCCCCACTCCCTCACGTTGTCCCCTCCCTGACCCAAGAGAGCCTCAGGTCGCCTCACGCCACCCGCACAATTGGCAGTTGGGTAAACTGAGGCTCGGGGTGAAGGACTCGCTCAGCAGAGGGTGGGAGTGCCGCTTGCTCTCTTGTGCACTTGTTCTTGATGAACATTTTTTGCTATCATGGGGGAACCTGAATTGTGAGCTCAGTGGCCTCCCTGGAGCTCTGAGGGTGAGCCCCCAATCACACAAAGACAGGGAGACATGATGGTCCCTGAAGAGTTCCCCTAAAGGACCAGATGGGAAAATCCAGGTGGGCCCCATGGAGGAGGCAGCCTTGTGGGAGGCCCCATGGAGGAGTCCAGCCTTTCCTTCCCTGGCATCCCGGGGCCCAGCCAAACAGACCTCCTGCCTCAGTGGCAGCTGTGACATGGGTCTGGGCCCCCTTTTCCACAGGATGACAGCGGATGGCTTCCTGCAGTCTGTAGGCCGCCTGGGAGCCATGATGGGCCCACTGATCAGGATGGCTCGCCAGGCGCTGCCACTGCTGCCGCCCCTCTCCTATGGCGTCATCCTCATCGCCTCCAGCCTGCTGCTGTTCTCCATCCCGGAGACCCAGGGCCTGCCGCTCCCCGACACCATCCAGGACCTGGAGAGTCAGTGAGTGCCCCGCAGGGACCCGGCTTCCTCCTGGGCAGGAGGGAGATGGCTGGGGTTGATCTTCACAAGCACCCGGCAAGGAGATGACACTGCCCTTCCCACATGTGGGTTAGGACGGGACTGGTCCAAGGAACCTGGATAGAAAGGGATCAGACCTTAAACAGGGAAAAGTAATGGCTGGGGACACAGGCCCGGCCACCAGCGTGCCTGGGGCTGAACGCCCTCCTGCTTGGGCTGTCACTTAAGCTGTCACCAAAACTGACCCAAGTGCACCCAGTCTCCATTGTCCTAGTTCAACGGTCCCACGAATGCCAGGCCAGACGGATGGACAGGTGAGCTCTTTCAGTGCCCGCAGAGCAGATCCTTCAGAGAATAACAGGGAGGGAGCATCCCCAACTCTATTTTATAGCCAGAGACACTTCCGAGGGTGCAGCCTCCCCCTTTGTCAAACGGAGTAGAAAGGAAAACAAAGGAAATGCACCCACCCTCCCCTAGCACCCAGCTGCAGCCTATCAAAGCAACAGGACAGACGCAGAGGTGCCACCCCATGTCCCTGTCCAGAAGTGACAGAGGTTGTGCAACTTACAAGGGCTGCTGGCTGAGAGGGGAAGCTCTTCTCTCATTTAATCCGATGTTCCAGGCTCTGTCCTAGGCTTGGGAGAGCCCTAAAACCACAGCGACTTGAGCCCCAGTTCTGCGCCCTGAGCCACTTCACCAAGTCTCACTCCCTGGATTGTTCTAGGACAGCCACTGTGGCCAGGTGCACCCGGCAGGAGGTGGTCATCATAGAAAGCACCTGGCTCTAGAAACGCAGCCCGTGTGGAGCCCTTCGGCCGAAACCCTCTGGGGACAGCACAGCCTCTTCTCCCGTCCGTCCGTCCGAGGTGGGAGCGCAGCCGTCTGCTGCTCACGTCAGATCTCCCTCTCCTGGTCACATTCTTCCCCCTGCAGCCCTTGAGGATCCCGTGGCACGGCCACGCCCAGCCTGGCTGTCTCCCTTGGGTCCTCTCCCTTTCCCGGACATCCACTCCTTCACACCCGAATGGAGACAGGGGTTGCACTGTCACCCCCAACGCACCCATGGCACTCATCTGTGAAGGGGGGACGATTTTGGAGCCTGCCTCCTGGGAGGGGTGCTGAACAAGCCGACCCCAGCGCAGGCCGAGTTGGCTGAGTGGAGCTGGCTAACAGGTGCCAGGGGCAGGCACAGGTTCTGTCCCCACCCCGGGCATGTGGGGTCTGAAATCCAGCCCAGCTGCCCTGGACTGGCCACCAAACATGCTGTGTCCACTGTGAGAAAGGAGCTGTTTTAATCACCTCCCGTTTCCCCATCAGTGAGCGAGGCTTCGCCCTATGGTCACAGCGTGGCCACACACTGGATCAGTTGGATCGACAGCAGCATGTTAGTCACATCCATTCACAGCCCAGGGAGGACAGCGCTGCCCAGCACACACACGGGGGTAACACCAAGGACAGAGCCGCAGCCGGGGGCTCCTGGTCCCTGTGGAGGATGTCATTGGCCCGATTGCAGGCGGGCAGGGAACTGAACCCCATCAGGGCAGACACAGCAGGTCCCCTCGGAAAGGAGGGACCTCTCACATCCAACACATGCCAGGCCAATCAGTTTTACCTCCCCATCGCTCCAAAGCCATCTATGTTTCTTCCTCTGTGGCCACCACCTTGGTCCATGCCATCATCATCTCTGGTCCCCAAACTGGTCCTTGACAGCCACATGGCCCTGCGTACAACAGTCACATTTCAGACCAAATCCCCTCTCTGCTCAAAACCTTCCAGTGACCATAATACAGGACACACATCCCCACCACTGCACCAATAGGTCCCTCTCTGGCCAGGGCCACATGGGTCCCCAGCTTTATCTCACACACGGTAAAATTTAAAGGCTTCAAATCAGATGAAGAACATTCTTGGGCCATGATAGAATTAGAAATCAGTAACAACAAAAAAAAGATCTCAAAAGTTTCTTCAAACTATTTAACATAATTCTAAATAACCCATGGGTCAAAGAAGAAATTACAGTTGTAAAGAAAACAGAAAAAAAAAAAAAACAAGAGTTGATTCAGTCTTCATTAAGCAAAAGAAAGGAAACAACAAAAGGAGAAATCAGAGAAATAGAAAAATAATAAAGTCAGTGAAATCTAAGTTTGGCGGTTCTTAGAGAAAATCAATAAAATGTATAAATCCCTAGTCACACATATCAGGAAAGAAAGAGAAAAGATACCTGTTGCCAAAAGAGGAAATCAAATCCTACAGTCATTTAAGATGTTAATCAGACTGCTAGGAGTAACATTTTACCCATAAATTCAACCACTCAGATGAAATTAACAATCTTCTCAAAGGACACACCCAAGGGTCACTCCAAACGCAATGTAACCTTGTTAGCCCTGAATCTATTAAAGAAATTATACTTATGATTAAAACCTTCCTGCAGACAAAACTCCAGGCCTGGGTGGTTTCACTAGTGAATTCTCTCAAATATTTCAGAAAAAAAAAAAGTAGCAATTCGACCCAAATTCTTCCAGACAATTGAAAAAGGGGTAACATTTCCCAACTCATTCTGGTAAGCCAGTACCACCCTAATGCCAAAACCAGAAAAAGACAAGAAAGCTGTAGACCGATCTCTTATGGATACAAACAAACATCCTTTTTCCTTTTTTTTTTTTGGAGGGGTGGTACCAGGGATTGAACCCAGGGGTGCTCACCACTGAGCCACAACCCAGCCCTTTTTTTTTGTTTTGTTTTGTTTTTATTTTGAGACAGGGTCTCACTAAGTTGCTTAGGGCCTCACTAAGTTGCTGAGGCTGGCTTTGAACTTAGGATCCTCCTGCCTCAGCCTCCCAAGCTGCTGGGATTACAGGCGTGTGCCATTGTACCCAGTCTCCCTTTTTGTCCCACTTCTTCTTTCCTTCTTTTTTTCCTTCCTTCTTTCCTTCCTTCCTTCCTTCCTTTTTCTTTTCTTTTCTTCTTTTATTTTATTTTATTTTATTTTTTCAGTTATGGGGATGAAAAGGACCTCACATGTGCTTGGCAAGAGCTCTACCGCTGAGCAACACCCCTGGCCCGAGACACAAAAATTCTTAAGAGTTAGCAAGTGGAATGGCATCACATACTGCAAAAAAGGACATCACGACCAAGTGGACTTTATTCCAGGAATGCAAAGTTGGTTTAACATTTGCAAATCAAGGTTAACAAACTAAATTATTAACAAACATTTAAAAATGTTCAATAGAGGGGTTGGAGCGGTGGCTTGGCGGTTACCGCGCTTGCCTGGCAAGCGCAAGTACATGAGTTCAAACCCCAGCACCACGTACTCAGTTAAGTGTCAGAGCAACGAAAGCCACGTGAAAAACTCAATAAAAAATTGATTCTCTGGACTGGAGCAGTGGCTCAGCGGTTTCGGCACTTGCCTGGCAAGCACGAGGACCCGGGTTCAAACCCCAGCACCACGTACACAACTGAGTGTTGGAGCAACTAAGGCCATGTGAAAAACTAAATAAAGTTGTTTCTTTCTTTCTTTGTCCCTCTCACTGTCCGTCTCTCTTAAAAAAAAAAAAAAAGATTGATTCTCTCTGTCCCTGTCTCTCTCTCTCTCTCACTGTCCTTCTCTCTTTAAAAAAATGTTCAACAGATACAGAAAGTCATTTATCAAATTCAAAATCCATTCCTGATATACAACACTCAGCAAACAGGCATGAAAGGGAATGTCCCCAGCCTTGGGAAGGACATTGTGCCTTGAGTAGGGTAACCTGCTAACCTAGAGGTAACGTCACTTTTGTGGGTTTTTTTTTTTTTTACTGGGCATTAAACCCAGGGCTTCACATGTACCAGGAAAGTGCTCTATCACTCAGCCCCATCCCAGCACCCACCTTTTTTTCTAAGAGAAAGAGAGAGAGATGAAAGAATCAGCTTTATTTATTTTTTCACCTGGCCTTTGTTTAGCTGACATTTAGTTGTGTCTGTGGTGCTGGGGTTTGACCCCAGGTCCTCATGCATGCCAGGCAAGCCACTGCTCCAGCCCCAGCACCCACCTTTTCTGAGGGACAGGGTCTCACTAAGTTGCCCGGGCAGGTCTCAAACTTGTGATCCTTCTGCCTCAGCCTCACAAGTAGCTGGAAAGCCACGCGTGTGCCGCCACATGCACACCACACTAAAGACTGAACGCGAGATCAGGAACGAGGCCCAGAAGTCCATTCTCACCACCTCTGTTCAGCAGCGGTCCTGGCTACTGCAAGAAGGCAAAAAATTGAAATAAAAGGCATACAAAACTGACAGCTGTCTTTATTTGCAGGTGACATATCTGTCTATATAAAAAATCCTAAGGAATCCACAAAACTGCTGCTGGAACACGTTCAGCAAGGTTGCAGTATGTAAAATGAACATATGAATATCTACTTTAGGTCCGTGTTCTAGTAACTACCAGAGGCTGAATATGTTGGTATAACACATTTCACAAGGGGAGAGGGATTTCTGGAGGTGAATTATGAATTGCACAAAAGAAAGCAACTGGACCAACTGGACCAGGTCCACCAACTGGACCTGGAGCACACTGCTGAGAGGCACTGAAGGCCGAAGTCAAGGGGCCACATGACACCAAAGTGTCACTTCTCCACAATTTACAGATTGTGTGGAATCCCGAGCAAAATGCCAGTAGACTGTTTCGTATATGTCAACAAATACATCCTAACATTTATGTGTAAATGCAAAGACTCTAGACTAGCCTGAAACAATTTTGAAAAAAACAAAAAAACAAAGGACTGGGGATGTCATTCAAGGATGGGGCACTCGCCTAGCAAGTGTGAGGCCCTGGGTCAGATCCCCAGTACCAAGAAAGGTTTATTCAATATCACAACATCACAGGAGCAGGAGCAGAGCCATGCATGTACGGTGTCCTGACTTTTTCAATCTTGTCCAAATCAATTAAATGAGGAAAGGTTAATCTTTTCAACAAATGATTTTCAAACACTGGGTAGTCATATGTAAAAGGGAGGGAAGGAGGGAGGGAGGGAGGATGAGAAGCTAACTCACACCTTAGCCAAAAATTAACTATGTTATAGACCTAAGTATAAGGTCTATAACATCATAGACCTTATATTTATGTTAGACTTTTTATATAAGGTCTAACATTATAGACCTTATAATTTTGATTTTATAAAATCAAAATTATAAAACTTTTAGGAGTAAGTCTTAGCAACCTTGGGCTTGACAAATGTTTCTTAAGTACGACTCAAAACTATAAAAGGAAGGGACTGGAGCGGTGGCTCAGCAGTTACGGTGCTTGCCTGGCATGGGCAAGGATATGGGTTCAAACCCCAGCACCACGTACACAAAGTGTTGGAGCAACGAAAGCCACATGAAAAACTGAAATAAAATAGATTCTCTCCTTCTCTCGCTCTCTCATTGCCCCTCTCTTTCTTAAAAAAAAACTGTAAAAGGAAGAAACAATATATTAAACTCCACAAAAAGTAAAAACTTCTGCTTTTTAAAAGACATTGTTACAAAAATAAAATGGCAAGCCACCCGCTAGGGGAATCATCTGAAAATTTTCTAAGAAAGGATTTCTGTTGAGGAAGAACACTTCCAACAGTCCCATTTTTATAACACCCAAAAGGTTTGGGCAGATGCTTCCGGAAGAGCTCCTATGGGCAGCAAAAGCGCTCAAGAGAAGATGATTGACATCACTAGGAAAATGCAAATCCAGCCACAGCCAACACCAGCAGTCCCCACGGGGGTGGCGTATTGCAAAGACTGAGGATTGGAGAGAACGTGGAGCAATTGTGGCCACAGGAAATAAAACAACCACTTTGAAAAAGAGTGGTGGTTTTTACAGGGTCTAACGCTCAGGACTGGGGTGTGGCTCAGTGGTACAGCACCTGCCCAGTGCGTGGGAGGCCCTAGGTGCCATCTCTAGCAGTGCAAAAACAAAAACAGGGCTGCAGCGGTGGCTCAGAGGTTGGAGCGCTTGCCTGGCATGCATGAGGACCTGGGTTCCAACCCCAGCACCACGTACACAACTAAGTGTCTGAGAAACAAAGGTCAGATGGAAAAATAAAGTCAATTCTCTCTCTCTCTCTCTCTCTCTCTCTCCCTCTCTCTCAAAAAAAAGGGGGGGTATTCAATATTCATCCACCCAGAAGGAGATCTCTGACCTCCATGAGATATCCATTTAACTCAGGGGTTCCTCTGGGGGAAACACAGAAACATGGGGAACCCAAGGGGGGCATCCACGACATGGCATCAGCCTTGGCTAACTATGTATATATACATTTGTTTTTGATTATTTGCCCATGATGCCCCCTCAATTGAACTCCATATTCATCTAATAAAAAAATGTAAAATATATATACCCATCCACCCAGGCAGCCAGCATAGCACCCATCCATTCCATTCCCAAATATTTGTGAGGATAAACTGAGCTTGGCCCAGGCAACAATTTGGACTGGACTGATCGCAGAAGCCTTGTTTGCAGTGACTGAAATCTGGAAATGACCAAACAGCCATCAACAGGTGATTCGAAAAACAAATTCGGATATCTCCACGCAGTGGAGTACCATGTATATAAAATCTTTATATTTATACCAGAATTGTAGACAATGAGAACTGATCCTCAGCGCTAGAGCGGCCCAGGGTTTGGCCAGGAGCAGAGGAGGGGAGCGGGGATGCAGACGAAGTGGCCCAGGGAGCTGGACTGGCGCAGGGTCACGTCGGTGTCACAGGTGTGGTTGATTATACTCTAGGAAACGACGCACGCGTCCTTGCTACATTCTACCGTGCTGGGGTGGAGCCCTCGGTGTCACTCCTGCTAAGCTCCGCCTCCGAGCCACACCCCCAGCTCTGTGCGCTCTCTCCAGCCGCCTCTGGCTGCGGAGGAGCAGGCACAGGGTTCAGAGAACTGGATGCCCACAGGGATGACCTTAGTCACGGTCCCCATCGCTGTGGACGCCCTTCGATGTTCAAGCAGCTGTGCAGGCGCCTCCGGATGGGATCTGATGAGGAGGGCTCGCCACCTCACCCACCTTCCCCAAAGCCTGGAACCCCAATCCAGTCCCCAGAAAAACACCGGAGAGACCCAAACTGAGCATTGCCCTTCAGAACTGCCAAGGTCATGATAGACAAGGGAAGATGGGGAAACTGCCACGGCCCAGAGGAGGACACAGAGTGTTGGAAAACGAGTGGGAGAGGATGCAGCCTCCGCGCTGGCTCCTGGAGGGGAGCTTGGGGCTTAGTCCGGGGGTCCAGCGGCGGGAGCGCCTCAGGGAGGCAGTGCCAGGCTCGGCCTGAAGGGGGCAGTGCGGGGCTCAGCCCCAGCCGTCCACGGCCACAGCCACTCAGGTCCCGCCAGTGGTTGCCATGGAGCTTGTGAGCTCAGGGGCTTTTAATTCAGAGGAGATACAATTTTTATGTGAACTGTCACAACGTTGGCTGGATTGTGTAAATCCAGCCTTTGGACCACATCAAACGGGTCTGGAGATGCCAAGCTCGGCTCAGAGTCCAACAGTGCCACAGGAGGTCGCATTGGCCAGAGCAGCTAGCCCGCCTCCAGCTGCTTCCTCCCCAGGACCCCTCCAGCCAGCTCCCAAGGTTAGGGACATCTCTGCAGCAGCAGGACCCTTATACATGCCAGTTGTCACCAGGCAGCCCCTCAGTGATCTCCGTGAGGGGGTCGGCCTCCGGCCAGGGCCTCGGAACCTTGACCTGCCCCCAGACCCAAGGCTGCTCCATCTGGGTCAGGGCCATCAACTTCCGTTCAGCTCTGGAAGCTGCAAACCAAGGCGTTGGCTTGAGCTCTCCCTCTTACACAATTGTGTCACCAAGTCCCTCGCTTCCCACCTACTTTGGGATCAATCCCAAATACTTGGGAGACTGCTCAGGGCCCTGAGTGACTAGCACTCAGCTTCATTCTTGCTTACCTGAGCCCCCTCAACCCTCGCCCACTGCAGGGTCCTTGCACATGCTGCCGGCGCCCCCGAAGGGCTTCACACACGCACACTCCTTCCCAGCCCCAGTATGAGCACCTGCCAGGTCTTCGCACCTCTGCTGGAGACTCCACACTGGGGATTGAACCCAGGGGCTCTCAACATGGACTATGTCCCAGCCCTTTTATTTTGAGGCAGGACCTTCACTAAGTTACTGAGGCTGGCCTCAAGCTTGCAATCCTCCCACCTCAGCCTCCTGGATCACTGGGATTACAGGCGAGCACCACTGCACCTGGCTCCATCCCCCCCCCCCTTTTTTTTTTTAAGAAAGAGGGGATAGTAAGAGAGAGAGAAAAAAAAGCAATTTTTTATTTAGTTTTTCATGTGGTCTTCAGCACCTCGAGACTTCGTTGTGAACGTGGTGCTGGGGTTTGAACTCGTGTATTTGCACATGCCAGGCAAGCGCCATAACCGCCAAGCCACTGCTCCAGCCCCTCCATGCTCTCTTGATTTCCTTCATGACCCTTGCGGATTTGCTCAGGGTGCACCTGAGTCCCGTTCCCGCACCACGCAGCCAGGGATGATTGGTCTTGTCCTTCTCCACACCCCAGAGCTCTGCTCCAGGACCTGACGTAGGGTGTTTTTAGTAACTGCTGGATGGATGGATGAATGAACAAGAGGAGAGAGTGAAGAAGCCAAGAGAGCATCTTCTCCTTCCGCCCCTTTACCTCCACCTGGCAGCGGCTCCACCCCTCTGCGTCCTCAGAAGGTGAGGATTGGGTGGGAGGTAGGGCCGCTTCCTTGTCCTGCGTGTCCCTCTGCAGCTATGCAGATAAAGCCCAGGGGCTGACCTTCCCTTTCCCAGGATACAGACCCAGCCAGGATGTAGGAGGAGTCACAAGACCAGGCTGGGAGGGACTCCCTCCGGGACAGGAAGCCACCAGCAACTTGGAAGCTTCAGCCACCCCCCACACCCTCCAGAGTTCTGCATCAACGACCCGGACTCAGGGTGAAGCCATCAAATTTAGCTCTCAGAGGCCCCATTCTCCCAACACCTGCAACACAGGTGTTCTTGCTAGAAAAACAAGAGCTCTTCATTAAAACCGGCAAGCACGCAGGAGCCATCTGTGAAAAGATGAGTCACGTTTCCACCCGGATTCACACCTGGCACACTTTGTGGCACACAGTCTGGGGCCTCGTCTTCCAAACACAGATCTGACCCCAGGCCAACTCCGGCTCCCTGGCAGCCGTCCTCAGGTTTAGCCTCCTGGGGCTTCTCTTTAAAATACTGGAAATAGGGGGCTGGAGCGGTGGCTCAGTGGTTACGGTACTTGCCTGGCATGCGCAAGGACCCGAGTTCGAACCCCAGCAGCACATACACAATGAAGTGTCTGAGCAACAAAGGCCACGTGAAAAATTAAATAAAATTGATCCTCTCTTTCTCTCTCTGCCTCCTGTCCCTCTCTTTAAAAAAATAAAAAATACCGTGGGGATTTAGCTCAGTGGCAGAGTGCTTGCCTAGCATGCGCAAGGCTCTGAGTTCGGTCCTCGGCCCTGAAAAATAAAATTAAAATAAAAATAAATAAAAATAAAATACTGGAAATAATGACACCAAGGTATACACAACACTCACTGTTGCCAGAGACTCTTGTTATATGTTATTTACCTGTACTCAGAGCATGAAGAGATCTGAACTATTATCAACCCCAAGGAAGAAAACTGAGGTGCAGAGAGGTTAAGTAACTTTCTCAAAGCCACACAGCTTGGGCAGAGGAGGGATTCAAATCCAGGCAGCTGGACACCAGAGTCTGTGTATGTAACCATTGTACTGCACCACCTCTCATTTAGGGAGAGCTGGGGAGGTTTGTTAAAGGCATCTCTGTGTGGCTTCCCTGTCTGCAGAAGTAGGAAAGAACGGTACTGCTCACATACGGTTTGCACACGGCTACCGGCCAAATCCCGCCACCGTGTTTTCCGGTGAGATGAGAGGGTTTATGCCAAAATCCACATCGCGCCTCCCCCTGCCAGCTAGACTTGTCCTTGAATCCACTTAACACTGCTTCTCTGAGAAACAGCCCTGAGAATACCCAGCGCCCATGTGAGCAGCCCAGGAAGGAGGCCGGAATCCCGCAGCCTCCCACACCCAGCCAGGGCAGGGGGCGGGATTGGCTGGGGGGGCAGCACCTCCCCGGTTCAAGGCCAGCAGGGGGCTGCGGCTGGGGGCAGGACAGTGCGAAGTTCAACCTGTTTGAGCGGCTCCCGTCTTGACGGCTGGTTAACAACTCTCTGTTGAATTTTAACATGAAGTATCTTTTTGACACCACAAGGAGAGTGAAGTCCCTTTGGAGCAGGAAGGCCAGACTTGCAGGAGCCGGGGGGCACATGAAAGGGAACGGAACCCAGCCAGCTGCCTGGCCCTCTCCTTGACCTACTTCCAGCAGATTTGTCCAACGAACCGTAGGATCCGGCCACTCAGGCTGCGGCTTCTGGGAAGCCGGGTAGAAGGGTCTCCAGGGCCCTGGCAGGGCTCACAAGGGGCCAATTAATGCCACGAGTAGAATATGATTACCCCACCCCCTCCACACCAGCTGCCCTGTGCCATCCTCTGAGAAGGTAGTGGGCACACAGGCCATCACCTGCCCCCAGGAGCCATCAGAGGAAAACGCATTTGTCCCCTGGGTGCCAGGCAGGGGTGGGGACGGCTGCAGAAGTCAGCTTGGGGAAAGAGTCTGCTTTCTGTCTGGGGAAACCTGTCGCTGAGCTTTTTTGGCTACAAAATGTGAAGGCAGAATCTGGTCCAGAGGGAGAAGGTGCCAGGCTGGCAGCCTGGGAAGTGCAGGCGTGTCTTCCGGGTGCCAAGTGTGCCGTGACAGTGACCGGCTAGGGGCTTCCTCTAGGGAAGCGCTGGAGCTGGGGGACTAGGCCCTGGGACAGGAGGGACCCCGCTGAGGAGGGGTTGGTGCAGAGGCGGGTGCCCACTCTGCAGCTTCAGTAGCTCCCAGCCAAATCGATGAGTTCAGAACTCAGACGCTAGGGCGGGACAGACCTAGGCTAGAGCTCTGATTCTGCCACGGGGCACGGGTGACCTGCTCTGAGCCTCTGTTTCCGCCTCTGTAAAAATGGGTGTAAGGAGTCAGGCATGGTGGTACACACCTGCAATCCCAGCAGCTCAGGAGGCTGAGGCAGGAGGATAGCGGGCTCCAGGCCAGCCTCAGAGTGGCAAGACCCTATCACAAAATTTAAAAATGTTCAAAAGGGTTGGGGATGTAACTCAGTGATAGAGTGTCCCTGGGTTCAATCCTCAGTGCTACAAAAAACAGGGGTATAAAATCGTATGTCAACTTAGGAATGTTGTTGGAAGGTTAAACAAGTACAGGAAAAGGACTTAAAATAGTGGCTAACACATAATAAAGACTCAAGGCTATTAGCTATCATTATCATAACCACCAACATCACCATTATCCCCACCATCACCACCAACATCACCAGTATCCCCACCATCACCACCATCACCACCACCA
>PVKS010046771.1:0-13157 GCA_004027875.1 Aplodontia rufa | reverse complement strand
GATGTCATTCCTCCACGAACTACCCATTTAACGCATGAGTTCTTCTGGGGAAACTGCAACAGGTAAAACCCAAGGTGGTTATCCATGTTTTGGCTTTTCCCCTGGATAACAAAGTTTATATCCATTGATTGATAATGTTTTGATAATGTTTCCCCCTCAACTGTATTTCTATATACTTCTAATAAAAAAAAAAGTATCTGTTTGGGGACTGAATTGGTGGCTCAGTGGTTACGGCATTTGCCCAGCATGCACAAGTGCATGGTTTCAAATCCCAACACCCATGTACACAGCTAAGTGTCAGAGCAACAAAGGCCATGTGAAAAACTCAGTAAAAATTGATTCTGTCTCTCTCTCTCTCATTGTCCTTCTCTCTTAAAAAAAAAAAGTGTCTGTTTAGTTCATTTGCCCTTAAGGTTTTTGAGTTCCTTATATTTTCTTGATATTGATCCCCTCCTGGAAGAGTAGCTGGCAAAATTTTTTTCCCATTGTTTAGGCTTTGTCTTCGTACCGTTTCCTTCACCATGCAAAAACTCTTCAATTCAGTGCCATCCCATTTATTAATTTTTGATATTATTCCCTGAGCTGTAGGAGTCATATTGAAGAAGTTGATACATGAGCCTATATTTTGAAATGCTGATCCTTTGTTTTCTTCTTGCAGTTGCAAAGTTTCTGGTCTATTTTTGTGTATTTTAATGGTTTAGCTATTTTAATTTTTATTCATATTGGTATTATTATTATTATTATTATTACTTGGGTGGTGCTGGAGATGGAATCCAGAACCTGGCGCATGCCAGGCAAGTTCTTGACCACTGAGCTACACCCCCAGCCATTGCTATTTTTAATGTACAAAATGTCTACTACTATTATTATACATTTTCCATTGGCAATTTCATGTAGTAATGGCTGCTAGGGGATGCTGTCCAGATCACTCACCTGCATGTCTGAAATACACATGTGCCCAGCTTCTAGGAAGGTAGATAGTTGGCAATTCTCAGCTGAGTCTTTCTCTGGGACTTGTGCTCAGCTGAGAGGAGCCACATTGCCCTTCATACAGCCACCTTACTAGGAGCAGCCCACATTCAATGATCCGTTGATGGGGTTTGCCAAGGCCCAGTCTTTCCACCCCAGTTCACAAACCTTTAAAGTGTCTTCTTAGCTCCAGCGTTAACTATAGGGATTGGCAGAGGCCTGCTTGCAAATGTGGCACAGTTCAGCTTCTGCTGATCAATCGTGCTGCCTTGATTTTTCCACAAATATTGAATCCCACAGTGCTCCCTAATAAGCTTCTAGAATGACAGCATACATCTCAAGAGTTTGTTTCTTGGGGAACCAAAGTGCCACACACATGATAATTACAGTTTTCATCTATGCTTCTTAACAATTTAATTGTGGAAAAATTTTGTGAGTCCCAATTTTCAGTTCAATCAATGTTCCTCAAAAATTTTGATAATTTGTAATTTAGGACACCAAGAGCTACCTTCTTCTCTTCATTTGTTTTGCAGTACTGGGGATCATGCTAAGCAAGTGCTCTAATAGTGAGCCACATGCCAGCAAGACCTACCTTTTATAACACCTGTAATATCTAAGGTCACATACCACTTTTTGCCTCAGTTAAATTTGTTTGAAGGGAGTAGTAGCATAGCATGCATAATTAATACCAACCAAAAGGAAATAACAAGTTGGTGGAAATTATATCTTAGCAGGATATACCCTTGGCTAATAGAGCGCATTGCCGAGTGCCTCGTATAGAATCACTTGAAGGCCACTCTACAGAGATTGTCCACAGCTGTAAATTATGTCGAGTGCTGTTTTGGGGTAACAAATAAATTGTGATAGCATTTGATTTTTTTTGCATTTGCTCAAAATACCTTAATTGTATATACTTTGCATCTAGTGCGGCTTAAAAAAAAATCACCAACTATAATACTATCAGATGACTCTCACCTAAGTATCTCACTCTCTTTCAGTTTCAAAGTTCAGAAATTAAAATTTCAGCCAGGTATGGTGGCACATACCTGTAATCCCAGCAACTCAGGAGGCTGAGGCAGGAGAATCAAAAAGACAGCCTCAGCAATTTAGCAAAGTCCTAAGCAACTTAGTGAGACCCTGTCTCAAGATAAAAAAATTAAACGGGCTGAAGATGTAGAGCAGTGGTTAAGCACCCCTGGGTTCAATGCCAGGTACCAAGCAAACAAACAGGAAAACTTAAATAAAAATAAACAACAGACCATGGTCATTCTGAAGTTGGTGGTCTAATGTGTTCAACAGTGATGGAATGGGTATCGTCAAGTGTCCATAGCATCAAAGTAACCACGAAGTATCTGTACAACACCATTGGTCTTGTATCTTTTCAGAGGGACAGAAGCAAGGGTTAACAGAAGAAATAAGCTATCTGTATTGTCAGTGGCCTATGTCACCTTTTTTGTCCTGTCTTGTTTTTTAAAAATGTTCTTTCTTTAACAAGATGAATAAGTGCAATTATAGAGACAAACAACCTTCAGTGCTCACTGAAATGATCAGGTTTTTAACACTGAATAGATAGATGGGTTTACATAGCATTCTTTATAATACATACAAATTCTGTAAAGAGAAACATGTATTGAAAACCCAGGGCTGGGTTTTCAATACATGTTGACATATTGCCAAAGAATAAATTACATCCTGTGCTGTAATTATGTATTCAGCAATAATGAATAGTAGGAGAAAATAGCAAAGTAGTAATTATACCAATTACAATTGATTAGTTGGGACTAACATAAAAAGATGTGCTTATTATATTATGATGCCACAAGAAGGCTCTGATATATTAAGATATTTGATTCCTCTTTAAAATTCCCTTTATGTTGGACACAGTGGTACATACCTGTATTCCCTGCTACTTGGGAAACTGAGGCAGGAAGATCACGAGTTAGAGGTCAGATTGGGAAATTTAGTGAGATCCTGTCTCAAAATAATTTTTAAAAAGGGGGTGGGGATATAGCTCAATGCTTACCCATCATGCACAAGGCCCTAGGTTCAATCCCCAGAACTGAAAAAAATTCCCTTTATGTAATTGATTAAATTCAGTGAACTTAGAAGGATACTGGGAATTTGTATAATTGAGCATGATAAATGTTTACTTAGTTATGCTTCTTTCCTTTTTTTTGCAGCACTAGAGTTGGATCTCAGGGGCTCTACCACTGAGTTACATCATTAGCCTGTTATTAGCCTGTTGTTTTGGAGGGATTCTGGGGATTGAACTCAGGGGCCCTTTACCACTGAGCTACATTCCTAGTCCCCCCTTTTTTTTCAAAGGTGGGGGAGGGAGAGAATGAGAGAGAGAGAGAATCAACTTTTCTTTTTCATTTGGCTTTTATTTCTCCAACACTTAGTTGTGTACATGGTACTAGGGTTCAAACCCAGGTCCTTGTGCATGCCAGGCAAGCGTTCCAACCACTGAGCCACTGCTCCAGCCCTGCCACCCCTTTTTAATTTTCATTTTAGACAGGTTCTCACTAAATTGCTTAGACCTAAATTGCTGAGACTGGCTTTGAACTTGTGATCCTTGTGCTTTCGCCTCTGGATTTCCTGGGATTACAGGCATGTGCCACCATGCCCCATTTATGCTACAGTTTTCTGTTTTAAGCTATTATGGTTTCTAGTTTTCTAATCTATTTCCCTAAATTATTGGAATATTATCACTGCACTTAAAAAATAGAACAAAGTAACCCAAATGAACTGTAGTAACTAGAGTGCATCAATACCCAGTGTTTCTTTTTTGTTAGAAATTGAGATGAAACGTGGCAAGGTAATTGCTGTTCAACATAAAACAGTTCTGTTTTTCTGCAGAGCTTGCAAGTATGAATTTGGCAGTTCAGCAGGAAAAGTTGTTAATCTTAGATTCTTCTGGCGAGTTGGACCACTTATTTATTTTAGTACCTGGGACTGAACCCAGGGGTGCTTAATCACTGAGCCATATCCCCAGCCCTTTTTATTTATTTATTTTATTTTGAGATAGGGTCTCATTGAGTTGCTGAGGGCCTTGCAAAGTTGCTGAGGCTAGCTTTGAACTTTGATCCTCCTGCCTTAGCCTCCCGAGCTGCTGAGATTCCAGGTGTGTGACACTGTGACTGGTATCGCTTCATATTTTTTTTAAGAGAGAGGGACGGTGAGAGAGAGAGAGAGAGAGAGAGACAGAATCAATTTTTATTGAGTTTTTCACATGGCCTTCACGTGGGTGCTGGGGTTTGAACCGGTGTACTTGGGCATGCCAGGCAAGTGCTGTAACTGCCGAGCTGCTGCTCCAGCCTCACCTCTTCATATTTTTAATAGAAAATGTGAGATTAAGTTGAAACTGACAAAAATGGAAGAATTCTCTAGTATGTAAGCAGCAAAGGAAATTTAATTATTTCAATTTCCTGAAGTCATGAGTGGAGAGCAGACAGGTATTTTGAATAGCTCCTGAGTAATTTTTACCCTTTGGTGCTGGGGATTGAATCCAGAGCCTTGCACATGCTTAACAAGTGCTCTGCCACTGAGGTACACCACTAAGACCTACAGGTTTGGTTTTTTTTTTTGTTTGTTTGTTTTTTAAGATGAGGTCTTTACTATGTTGCTCAGGCTGCCCCCAAATTCCTAGATTCCTAGGCTCCAGTAATCCTTGCACCTTAGCTTCCTGAGAACCTAGAACACAGATGCAACACCACGCTGCTATTTAATGTTTTAATGACCTTCTGCCCTCTATGGTTAAATGAGAATACTACAAGAGATAAACAATATTTTCAAAAAGAAAGAGCACATAGCAATGTAGTCTGGAAGGAAGACCTTCAAATGTGAAAAGTACATGGTATAAAATGAGCCGAAAAGCCAGGATCAGTGGTGCATGTCTGTAATCTCAGGTAATTGGGAACCTGAGGCAGGAGGATCAAAAGTTTGAGGCCAGCTTGGCAATTTAATGAGACCCTGTCTCAAAATAAAAAAATTAAAAGGGCTGGGAATGTGATTCAGTGGATATATATAAATATTCTGGGGCGGGGGTTGACCTTAAGGGTGTTCTGCCACGGAGCCACATCCCCAGCCCTTTTTATTATTTTGACATGGGTTCTTGCTAAGTTGTTTGAGGCTTTGCTAAATTGCTGAGGCTGGCTTTGAACGTGCAATCCTGCTGCCTCAGACTCCCAAGTTGCTGGGATTACTGGAGTGTGCCACCACGCCCAGTCCAGCATCACCAAATAAAATAAGCCAAAGGACATTTAAGTGAGGCTAAGTAGGTGTTCTTAGGGTCAGTTGTAGTGAGTGATTCTGATTCAATTATAATTATAAGCAAAAGCTTCATATCTATGGCCATTACCTGAATTCAGTCTAAGACTAAGCATTAGGCGCGTCAACAGGGTGTTCCTTTAGAAGAAGGTGGTTGCATGGTCAAGAAGGGGTCACTGAGATAAGCAGAACCTGAGCCTTTCACTGCCCTTCATTATATACCCTTAAAGCCAGTAGCCAAATTATGTAACCAAAACATTTTTACCCATGCTATGGTAAATAAGTTAATACCGCTCCTTCTATTAAAGCTTAAAATATTTCTTTTCACTTGTTGAAATACAATGGGACATTTAGGACACCTTCCATTTCATTTCTAGGTTCTACAGAGTGAGATTATGCATTCACAGGAACAAAATTTTATTATAACAAAATGTTGGTATTCCTTTTAAAGGCATTTCTAACAAACTGCGTATAAATTAACATTCTAGCTCACTTATTTCTATTTTCTTCCACTGGTTAGATATCCTCTTATAATTAATTATTTTTTGAGAAGGACAGTGAGAGAGAGTGAGCGTGCGAGAGAGAGACACACACAGAGAGACACACAATTTTTATTGAGTTTTTTACATGGCTTTTGTTACTCTGATACTTAATTGTGTACATGGGTGCTGGGGTTTGAACCTGTGTATTTGCACGTGCCAGGCAAGCGCTGTAATCACCAAGCCACTGCGCCAGCACCTATTTTTTAAGCTAATGTAACATTAGCTTTGAGAAAAATGAAATTTTAATGGTGGGTAGCTCAAGGCACTGCTATAAGCCTGGTATAGTGATGTGCCTATAGTCCTAACTACTCAGGAGGCTGAAGCAAAAGGATGCCTTGAGCCCAGGGGTTCAAAATCAGACTGGGCAACAGAGCAAGACTCCATCTCTTTTAAAAATGCTGGCTAACTTAATGGTTCTTACTTTTCAGTAAAATCTCATTTTTATGTATTTAGGGTTTTGTTTGTCTGCTTTGCAGTCCTGGGGACTGAACCGACAGCACTCTACCACTGAGTGGTATCACCAGCCTTTTTTGTTTTGTATTATTTTGAGACTGGGTCTTGTTAAGTTGCTGAGGCAACTTGTGATCCTCCTGCCTCGGCCTTCTGAGTCACTGGGATTACAGATGTGTGCCTCCATGCCTGTTTTTTTTAAGAGAAGGACAGAGAGAGAGAGAGAGGGAGAGGGAGACAGAGAGAATCAACATTTACTGAGTTTTTCACGTGGCTTTCATTGCTCTGACACTTAGTTGTGAACGTGGTGCTGGGGTTTGAACTGGTGTACAAGCGCCATAATCACCAAGCCATAGCTCCAGCCTCTGCCTGGTTCTTTTTAATGAATTTGAATTGCTCTTATAGCTGAATCTCACCAAAATGGAAACTTGATGCTTCTGTGCATAGAAAGACTATTCAATCATTTAAGTAAAATAATATAAGCATATTATTCCATCACTATCAGCACAGTGTTCCACTTTTTCCTTGTCTGTACCCTTTCTTCTTGTTCTTCTTCTTCTTCTTGTTCTTTTTCTTCTTCTTCTTCTTCTGAGAGAGAGAGAGAGAGAGAAGGAGAGAGTAAGAGTGAGAACGAATCAGTTTTATTCATTTTTTTCATCTGGCCTTTGTTTCTCGGACAAAGGTTGTGTATGTGTATGTGGTGCTGGGGTTTGAACCCAGGTCCTTATACATGCAAGGCAAGCATTCCAACTGCTGAGCCACAGCTCCAGCCCTAATTTGACTTGGTGGTAATTTATAGATGACATGGACAAGTCATCACTATTCAGGCATAAGACTCCTAACACACCCCACCTAGCCACATGTCATAAGTAAGTGGTTATATAGGAGACTGGGAAAGCAGCTTTTAGCTGAGCATTTGTGTGCCCAGTTAACTTCTATTATAGAAGGAAATAACAGCAAAGCGTAGTGGTGGGTGCTTGTTATCCAGCTACTTGGGAGGCTGAGGCAGGAAGATTCAAAGTTTGAGGCCAACCTGGACAACTTAGTGAGACACTGTATCAAAGTAAAATAAAAATTTAAAAAGGGATGGAGAGGTAGCTTAGTATTCAGAAGTTCCTGGGTTCAACCCCTAGACTGGGACTGCAAAACAAACAGAAGGAGATAACATATTAGAACATAACCAAGTAACACAGACATTATAGGAATAATCTTGAACCTGTCTGACATATATATATATATATATATTTTTTTTTTTTTAAAGAGAGGGTCAGTGAGAGAAAGAGAGAGGGAGCATATCAATTTTTATTCAGTTTTTCACATGGCCTTTGTTGCTCTGACACTTCACCGTGTACATGGTGCTGGGGTTCGAACCAGCGTACTTGTGCATGCCAGCCAAGTGCCATAATTGCTGAGCAACCGATCCAGCCCCGTATAATATATTTTTAAAATGATAGTTAGTAAAAACTGCAGATCTTGTACTGGAGGTATAGCTTAGTGGTAGAGCATTTGCCTAGAGCATTTGAAGAAAAAAAAACCCCTGAAGATCTTAACTTCTTGTTAATAATGAGTTACTTAACCCCTCCCCCTTTTTTTCATAGAGAAAGTAGGAGAATCAACTTTACTTTCTCATCTGGCGTTGGTTTCTCTACACTTAGTTGTGTATGTGGTGCTGGGGTTCAAACCCGAGTCCTGTGCTTGCCCGGCAAGCGCTCCAGCCACTCCAGCCCACCTCCCTTTTTTTCCTACACATCATGACAAGATTAGAGCTGTTGACTTTGATGGCTATTTTCCAGGGCAAACCATACAGTAGACAAGTGAACAATTCCAATTCTTCACCGTTATAATTATAGTATAATAAATAAAACATGACTATTAAATTTTCCTTAAAATAAAACAAATCACAGGGAGTTTATGGGTAATTTCTTATCATGCCAGACCAGCTAAGTGAAAAGTTATCTCTTAACCCAGGAAAAAGCCAGGGGAGCCAGGGTATAATATACTTTTTTTTTTATGCTGGCGATTGAAACCAGTGCCCTCTACTACTGAGCTATATCCCAGCCCTATTTTTTTTTTTTAAGACAGGGTCTTGCTAAGTTGTTTAAGGCCTCATTAAGTTGCTGAGGCTGTTCTCAAACTTATGATCCTCCTGCCTCAGACTCCCAAGTCTCTGGGATAACAGGTCACTGCACCCAGCTAGATATGTTATCTCTATCCCACCTAGCTTCTCTCTCCTTCTTCTGATAAAAGCACCATTCCCATCTTACCTTGGGGAAATAGAACTCCAATTCAGTCGACTGCCAACTGTAGCACTCTACCTCATAGACCACAGGTGGATATGTGACATAGGTCTAGCCAATCACAGTTCCTAAACCCCTGGCTATACTTCTGAACCCAAGCATTGAACATGGAATCCAGACAGGTCAATCAGTGCCATTCTCTGGAATTATATGTACTGGTACACTTGCCTTCATCTGAGATTGTTAACGTGGATGGTGTAAGTCTGGAACTATGTGTGGTTTGGCTCCTCTTGTACAGAGAAAGCCTACAGGTTGGAGGAAACAACAGTTTAGAAAAGGAGAAAGGAAAAGGAAGATGACGAACAGAATCCCATAACCCCTGAAGCCTGTGCCAGTTTAACCTGTATTCTCATCAGTTAATTGTACCAACAAATCACATTAAGGTAGTTTTAATTAGCTTTCTGTCACTGCAAATAGGAGTTCTAACATCAGAAATATATTGTAAGGATAGAGAAAGCAAAAAGGATCTAATGTAATAATTGCTTGCACTTAAGAGTAGAAAACGGTAAAACAAAAATAAAATTTTCCATTCATAAATAAGTGTACAAAATGTCCCATTAGCCCATCTTATTTTACTTTTTTAAGAGAGAAGGACAGAGAGAGAGAGAGAGAGAGAGAGAGAGACAGAGAGAATCAATGTTTACTGAGTTTTTCACGTGGCTTTCGTTGCTTTGACATTTAGTTGTGTACGTGGGTGTTGGGGTTTGAACCTGTATACTCGTACATGCCAGGCAAGCACTGTAACCACCGAGCCACTGCTCCAGCCTGAATCTTATTTATTTTTGTGGTACTTGGGATTGAATCCAGGACCTTGCACATGCTAGGCAAGTGCTCTACAACCGAGCCGTGTCCCCTGTCTTTTTTAAATTCTGAGACAGGGTCTCACCAAGATGCCCAGGCTAGTCTTGAACTTGTGATCCTCCTGCCTCAGCTTTCAGAGTGGCTGGGATTATAGGTGTGTGCTACCACACATGACTGAAAATGCCATTATTCTTCCCTCATGCTTGACTGAGAATTTTGCCACGTTTAGAGCTCTAGGTTGGAAATAAATTTTCCTAACAATTCTGAAGGCACCTCTCCAATGTCTTCTTCTAGCCTCCAGAGTTGCTGTTGAGACACCTGAGGACCTTCTGATTCTTTTTTCCCCCCACATTTTTATTTTATTTTTAAAGAGAGAGGGACAGTGAGAAAGAATCAATTTTTTTTTAAAGAGAGAGATAGAGGGACAGTGAGTGAGAGACAGAGAGAGAGAGAAGCAATTTTTATTTAGTTTTTCATGTGACTTTCATTCCTCTGACACTTTGTTGTGTACGTGGTGCTGGGGTTTGAACTCAGATTCTTGCGCAAGCCAGGCAAGCGCTGTAACCACTGAGCCACCTCCCCAGCCCTCTCCCACATTTTTAAATTGGTGCATTATAGTTGAACATAATGATGGGATTTGTTGTTACATGTTCATACATGCACACAATATAACAATATGATTTGGCCAACATCACTCCTTAGTACTTCCCCCCTCACCTTCCTACAACTTCCTGATTTTTTTCTTTTCTTTTTTTCTTTCTGGGAATTGAATAAAGGCTGCTTAACCATTGAGCCACATTCCTAACCCTTTTTCTTTTCTTTTTTGAGACAGGGTCTCACTAAATTGTTTAGGGCCTTGCTAAATTGCTGAGGCTGGCTTTGAGCTTGTGATCTACCTGCCTCAGCCCTGTGAGCTGCTGGGATTACAGGTGTGTGTTTGCAACCCTGCCTGACTACATTCTGCTTCTTGATCCTTTATATGTAACTGTCTTCCTACTCCTCAGAAGCCTACAGAATCTTCTTAGGCTTGGTTTTCTGAAATTTCACAAATAATGTGTTTTGGAGTTCGTCTTTTCTCATTTGTTGTATTTGCACCTAGAAATGACTCTGCTTAAGTTCTGGGAATTTTGAACTATTTCATTAATGATTTCCTTCCTTCTGTTTTCACTATTCTATGGATCTCGAATTACATTGGATATTGACATACCAGATCTTATTTTTCTATCTTTTCTTTGTTTTCCATGTATGCCTTTTTGGCTCCACTTTCTGGGATAGTATATATATATATGTATATATATATATATTCATATAATTTTTTTTTAAGAAATGGTGTCCCTGTGTTGTCCAGACTAGCTTCCAACTTCTGTTCTCAAGCAATCGTCCTGCCTCAGTCTGTCAAATAGCTGGGATGGTAGGCATGCACCATCATGCATATTGGCTTTATTTATTTATTTATTTTGAAAAGAGAGAGGGGGCAGTGAGAGAGAGAATGAATCTTTTTTTAAAATTTTTCATGTGGCTTCCGTTGCTCCGACACTTCATTGCGTACATAGTGCTGGGGTTTGAACCTGCTCACTTGCACATGCCAGGCAAGTGCCATAACCATTGAACCACCGCTCCAATCCAACTTTATCTTATTAAAAAGGGAGAGAGAGAGAGAGAGAGAGAGAGAATCAATTTTATTTAATTTTTTTCATCTGGCCCTTGTTTCTCCAAGACTTAATTGTGTATGCAGTGGTTCAGTGGTTGGATTGCTTGCCTGGCATGTGTGGGTACCTGGGTTCAGACCCCAGCATCACATACACAACTTTAAGTGTTGGAGAAACTAAGCTCTAGATGGAAAAAATAAATAAAATTGATTCTCTCTCTCTCCCCCATCCACTTAAAAAAAAAAAAAAAGGAGTGGAGAGCTAAAACAGGTTAGAAGCTGTGTGTGGGTGGGTGGAATTTGTTGAGCTACATAGCTCAGTTACCAGGCTGGGTCATTTGTTGGGAAACCTTTAATTTCAACAATTTCCATCTATTCTCTCAGGCTAGTCAGATTTGTCAAAGTACTCTTACGATTTCCATTTGAGAGCAGGCAGTGGGTGGAGGATGGAAGGATGGCTCACAATATGCATCCACTGACATCCCTGTTTTCAATTCAGAAACATGCTCTGTTTAATGTATTTCCATTAGTTTCTAGGGATGCCAAAACAGCACCATAAACTAGGTATGTTAGTCAGCTTCGCGTTGCTGTGATGAATACCTGAGAAAACAACCAAATGGAGGAAGGTTTATTTTGACTTAGTCTCAGACTCTGGCCATCTGGCTCCAAGGCAGAAGCATTATGGTAAAAGGGCATGGTGGAGGGAAGCTGCTGTCCTCACGGTACGCAGGAAACGAAGTGAAGAAGAGACCAGGGACAAGACGATCCCTTCCAGGGCATGTCCCAAATGACCCACTTCTTCCAGCTAGGCACTACCTCCTAAAAATCCCTTCAAATTATTCATCCATTAAATGGATTTAACCCACTGATAAGGTTAGAGCTCACATGATCCAATCACTTCCCAAAAGCCTTCGCCATTGGTGGATTGGGGACCAAGTCTTTTTTTGGGGGGGTGATCAATTTTATTTAGTTTTTCACATGGCTTTCATTGCCCCAACACTTCTTTGTGTACGTGGTGCTGGGGTTCAAACCTACCTTCACGCACGCCAGGCAAGAGCCGTAACTGCCAAGCCACCACTCCAGTCCCAGGACCAAGTGTTTAAGTGCAAGAGCCTGTGAGGGGACACTCCAGATCCAAACTGTAACACTAGTTGACTTAAAACAACAGCAGCTTCTTGTCTCACAGCTCTGCAGTTAGAAGTCTGAAGTCAAGGTGTATGCAGGGCCATGTTCTCTCTGAAGATCCCAGATTCTTGTGGTTGTCAACAATCCTTAGCACTCAAATGTGTCTCCACATGGTGTTGTTCTTCCCTGGTGTGTACTGTCACATGGTCTTCTGTGTGTGTGCACGCGCATGCTCTTATAAGACACCAGATTAGATTTAGGGCCCATTGTGTATGTGGAGGCCTACTTCACCTAACTTTAGGATTGAATCACTGGGAGTAGGAAGGATATTAAAACATGCCTAAGGGCTGGAGCGGTGGCTCAGTGGTTGGAGTGCCTGCCTGGCATGGGCAAGGACCTGGGTTTGAACCCCAGAACCATGTACACAACTAAGTGCCAGAGAAACAAAAGCCAGATGAAAAAATATTCTTTCTCTCTAAAAAACAAAAACAAAAACAACAACAACAACAAAAACCATGCCCAAGTTAAAAAAAAAAAACAACAAAACCCTACAGATTCTTCCTATCTAAGGTGGAGTCTATTTCATTTCCCTCTCCTTATGGGTTGGCCTTTCTAACTTGCTTCTAAAAAATATATTGGAGAAGTTAACAGTGTGGCTCCCAAGGCCAATTCATACATCCTCTCCTGGACATGTGCCTTTGGAACCCTGAACTGTCATGTAATTCTGACTACCCTGCAGTTACTATGCCAGAGAGATCACACAGTCACAGATTCCCAGGATTCCCAACTGTTCCAGCCCCATTTTTCTTTCCTGCTCAGGGGTCAGATGAGTGGAGGATCTTTCAAGGACTCAAATCCCAACCACCATCTCATCATACTGCAAGAGAAACCCTGAGTGAGTACTGTCTACCTGAGCCCAGGTAACCACCAGATCTGTGAAAGGTCACAGTAAATGCTTGTTACTCTTTTACACCATGAAGTTTAGGTTGGCAATAATGGATGTTAGGAATAGGATAGAAGAAATAGAGAAAAGAGGGGGCAGGTGAGGAGAAAGGC
>PVKS010046770.1:0-13140 GCA_004027875.1 Aplodontia rufa | reverse complement strand
TGCAAGTGGAGGAAGCCAGAAGGAATCATACGAGTCAAAACATGAAAGTGTTCTAAAAAGAGAAGAATGGCAAACTATTTCTGATATTTCTGCATGGTCAGGAAGGTAATATCACAGGAATAGATGTTGGATGTTGGATTTTTCAAGATATATCCAAAAAACAATGTCAGTGGAGTCATGTGAACAGAATAACATATAGGTGTTCACGTTCATTCTAATTGGGTAGGCAAAAAGCAAAGTAGGGGGTAAAAAATTAAAAAGGAGATGGTATAGACAAATCTTTACAGAATTTTTTTGGTGGGGAGGAAGGTTAAAAAATAAGGTATGTTTGGAAGAGGGTGTTTGGGATCAAGGTTGGGTTAGGATATTGTTACTAACCTCTTCATATGCTGATTGGATTGATCTCATTAGAGAGGGGCACATAATGCAGGAAAGATGGAATAAATATAAAACCAAAGTCTTCTAAAAGATAGAGGAAATTAGAGAAATTCAGAGTACAGATAGCTTTCAACTCTCAGAAACATCCAGGTAATCTTAGTACTGAAATTGTATCTGCTAGCCTAGTGTATTATTTTAAGGCTGGACCACATGAGATTGAGCTTACATTTGAATCATACATCTGTTTTTAACTGCTATGTCTATTATCAGCAAATGTCTTTAATAGTGGGTGAATTTGTAGCTATTTCTTCATTTTATTATGAAAACACACTGATTTTTAATTTTATTCTTTTAGTTTCAAATAGGCTGAAAGGAGAAGAGAAAAATGCTATCTATTCTCATCAATATTTGTGCAGAAGTTCTTTACTAATTTCAAATAAAACAAATAATACTGTGATTTGGTTTTATGTCTTTCTTAAACATCCATATCATGCAGGTGTCACAGATTATGAAATTTAAAATTCTAAAAACTTCCCCTCTCTTCCTCCCTCCCCTTCTCCCTCTTTATTTCCCTCTTTTTCTCCTCCACCCCACTCCCAACCTCAGCAGCATAGAACTATTGGCTTGAAAGCTAAACAATATCTCTCCCCTCTCAGTGTTTTCTCTAAGGGTATCTTAGGATGATGCTTAATTAGAAAGCATAATGATTTAAATGTTTAATTCTTTTAACTAGATATAAAACAATATGACTGTATTGATGTAATTTATTTTTGACCAACATTTCCAAGCTCATTTTCCAATTAGTAGAACTAAGTTGAGATATTATCAACTAATTAATGAAATTAACTTATTAGTTTCATAATAATATCACATAATCATCAATCACACTTGATTGTGGATTAGGAATTTTATGTTGGTTTAATAACAGCAGTGTAGGGTGCTTTCTTGAATGATGTAAGAAGCCCACATAATTGAGATAGCTTCAGTGCACATATTTCCTATGGCTGATTAAAAAGCCTGATTCTGAATCCTGAATGAATTCCATTTTTTTTGTTAGAACAGTCTCTTTCTTAAAAGCTAAAAGTCATATTATATTTCCCTCATAGAAATTACCCAACTATGATCTTAGAATATAGGAGTGATAACCAAAAATGTAAAATTAAATAAGGGCTTTACTCTAGTTCTGTCCCTAAGAGCTTGGAATTATACACATATCATTGTCATTGTCACTAAATTATTGTTAAGATTAAATAAAAAAGTTTGTGAATGCATTTTAAACTACAAAGATAATGTCTTTCTTGTATTTAAATTCAGACAGTAAACAATTTGATAGTGAAGTAAAACCAGGTCTTATTTTTATTTCTATTCTCTCCCGCATTACACATTCCTATAAATGTGCTGAAATGTTTATTAAATGTTTTATAAGTTTGTTCCTATACCTTAAAGCTGCTTCCTATCAGGCCAGTGCTGTTTTAAAGCAGCTCACACTTACTGAGCTCTTACTTGGAAACAAATTGTACTGAGCGTTTTAATACAAAACTTCATCTGATCAACCAACAGTGCCATAAAGGTAGGTCCTGTGGCAATTGCTACCTGAAAAAAGATTTTCCAGTGGAAGTGGTGGCACATGCCTGTAATCCCAGCAGCTCTAGGATGCAAGGCAAGAGGATTTCAAGTTCAAAGCCAGCCTCAGCAATTTAGTGAGGCCATGAGCAACTTAGCAAGATCCTGTCTCAAAATAAAAAATAAAAAAGGGCAGAGGATGTGGCTCAGTGGTTAAGCATCCCTGGTACCCACACCACACATCCTGCAGAAAAAAGAGAGAGAGAAAGAATAAGAGAGACAGATGACAGACTTTCCCAAGATAGACAATGTCCCTGGCCTTAACCATTGAAAAGAACAAGTCAGCCATGAACCACATGGAAAGAGCTGAGATATCCAGTGTTTATTTGGATAATTTTTAAAATGAGAGAATAATTTTCATTGACCTCAACCACAAAGCAGGTCAATATGGATATGTGGCTTTATGTAATATCTTGAGGTGCTTATTAAAAATCAGGTTATAAGAAAGATACACATATCTATTATGTTACAGGGACTCGGGGATTAACAGCCCCATTAATCACAAGTCCATTGATGTCTCTTGGAATTCCACATTTAGCAAGTATCTCAGGTGATTCTTGCCCACCTCCAATCTGGGGAGCTCCATAAGACGGGATAAGTAATTTGCTCAGGGTCATAGCAGCAGAGAGAGCACTAAGACTTGCTATTCTTATCTCTCTCATAAAAATTACCCAATTTTGATCTTGAAATACAGGAGAAATAACCAAAAACATAAAATTACTAACTGTGGGTTTACTGCAGCTCTGTCCCCTAATAGATTGCCATAGTACCATACCATCATAGAGCTATTGATGATATAAATGAGGTTCTGTATTTTCTTAATTATATAAGCCAACACAAGCCTTGGGAGAAGCAACCCCACAGAATAGTGTTTATATCTCCCATGGGGACCAAGACAGTGTGAAAAACATACACTCTCATTAAATGATTGTGAAGATGAAACAAATCAAGCTTCTAAATTAGATAATAGCAGAAAATTCAAAGCAACAAATGATAAGCAAGTTATCAGAAAAATGAACCTAACATAAATTAAATAGCCCTCCATCTCAGAGCCAGTATGTGTAGTAAACAGATACAGGGTATACTTCAGGAATATATTTAACGATGGTTCACTTGAGTGATTTCATCACTTGGCAAGAGAAAAGAAAGATGAGAATAATTAAAACAATGTTGAAGAAAAACCGTCTGTTCTAGCAAACCATATCAGTCAGGCTTTGTTATGTGGGAAAGTTGAGTGAAAATACCTTGAAGTTTTAGAGCACTCATCAAACATAAACTATGAATATAACAGGTTAGACATTCGGCTTCTCATTTTTGCTCAATTCCCCTTTCCCTTGGAAGTAAAACTAGGTAAGTGAGATAACTGTGGAAAGCATAGAATTTCAAGTCAGATCCCCACGTCCAAATGCTCTCTCTGCTCCTCCGACCCTGAGAAAATTACTTGGCCTCTTCTCATGGGGGTTCTCAAATTTGAGGTAGATAAGAATCACCTGAGATGCTTTTCAAATGTGAATTTCCAAGGGCCACCAACAGAATCTTGATTAATAGATCTATTAATTCCCAAGTCCCTAGAACCTGATAGATCTATGTATCTTTCTTATAACCTGGTTTTTTAAGCACTACCTCAAGATATTCTAATAAACATGATCCAGCTCTATCACTTGAAGAAATAGTGTGCCAAGAATATATAATTCCTTTTTTTCTTTAATTTTTGTGTTGGATATTGAACCCAGGGGCACTTAACCACTGAACCATATCCCCATCCTGTTTTCATCTTTGTTTTTAGAGACAGGGTTTCACTAAGTTGCTTAAGACCTCATCAAGTTACTGATTGGCTTTGAATTTGCAATTCTCTTGTCTCAGCCTCCCGTGCTGCTGGGATTACAGGTGTGCACCACCATACCCAGCTATAATTCCTTATTTCTAAGGAAGAAACACAGGACCACAGTGATTAGGGGGTGGCTTAAATGAAATATCACATGTGAAATTATATGGTTCTCTGTTAGAAGTTTGAAAGTGCTACATAAATGTTGTCCAGAGTAATTCCTAAAGATATACAGGTGTCATCCAACAAAATCCCACCACCTGCTGTTCCCATTTTTAAAGATTCCTCAGGTAATATCACATGCTGTTGCTTCTATCAACAGAAATGTATCAGAAAACCATTTAACTGAGTGAATCAAATTTCATTTTGTTGATCACATCTCAGAGTCAGCTCATAAAGAAAAATGTGTAGGATTATACATAAAATTTGCCACTCTGATCCCAGGCCCTGAAGCCAGGTTTCAATAAAAGTTTAAACTCACTGGTGTGTCAATATGTTTTAAAAATGGCTTTAAGTGTTTTAATGAGGGAGAATTTAATATAACATTTCCAAATTATTGGAAGAACCTGAGGAAAAAAAGGAAGAGAATAGTTTGTTCAGAGATGAGTAACGATAGGAATCTTTTATTTTTCTCATGAGAATGGAAGAGCAAATAGGAAAATCATGGTACCCCTAATTGCTGTGTCTCTGAGGTTGCTGGAGCTTCCACTGCTTTAATGTTGGAACTCAGTTCTACTACTGGCCAGAAAGCTAGAACCCTGCCCATCTGCAGGTGCTGCCTTGAATCCAAAGACATGCTGGGGAAGTGCCACCCTTGGCATGGAAGGACTCCAATCCCACCAGAGCCAGAATAGACAGACATTGTGCCATTGAGGTGGCTGGGTTGCCTGCCACCATACTCAACCTTTTAATTGAGCAAGACCCCAGGAAACTGAACTTCTGCACAAAGGCATCATCAAAGACAATAGGATCTGGCGTCTTCCTCCTGCCCTCCACTCTCCCTTCAGTGTTTCCCACTGATCTCCTATGATATCCTCAGCAGATAACACAAAGTTTAGTGTTTGGTTTTTATAGGAGTTAAACTAGTGGTACTCATGGAGACACAGGAGAATGGTGATGAACAATTGGACCTCTTGGGTCTGAATTCAGGTTGTACTGTCAGTCAAGAGTTGTTAGAATCTGTAGCACGGAGAACCTACTATTTCTTAACTTCAAAGGTTTAGTAATTTCCAGCAGGGAGCAGTGGTGAACACCTGTAATCCCAGTGGTTGGGAGACTGAAGCAGGAGACCCACAAGTTTAAAGCCAGCGTTAGCAACTTGGCCAGTCTCTAAGCAACTTAGTGGGACTCTGCCTCAAAATTGAAAAAGAAAAAAACAATTTTAAAGGTGATGGGGATGTGGCGCAATGGTTAATCCCTCTCCACCCCTGATGCTACCCTGGGTTCAATCCCTGGTTCAAGAAAGAAAGAAAGGAAAGAAAGGAAAGAAAGGAAGAAAGAATGAAAGAAAAGATTTAGTAATTTCCTAAATAAGTCAGTGTCTCTTTCCCTAAGCTTGCTAGTAGGGAAGTTGTGTGTGTGTGTATGTGTGCGCATTTTTACCCCTAAGCCTCCATAATACCTATATTGATACTTCTCAGATTCTTCCTCATAGTATGATTATCTAATTGTGTTCTTAACTCAGTAAGAAAACATACTTATAAGTTAGAATACAACTCTCATAGAACCTAAGGAAAAGTTGGATAACAAAGCTTCAGAAAAAGTTAATTTGAGAAACTCAGTGACTATATTCATGCACCTTCTCTCCAGCTTTCTATTTGTTATGAGTCAGCTCCAAAGTCCCTTTGTCTATGTTTCAATTAATATTCAGAATAAGAAAAATATTATGAACCATCTATTGATAGAATCTCCCCAGTTACTCATCAATTTTCTGGGAGAGTTAACATGGGCAAGGGTGGTCATGTGGTACGAAGAGAGCAGTTGGAAGACAATTATAAATTAAATGCCTATACTGGAATGTAAAATGTCTAGAGAACAAGATCCTCATTTCACTTATCCACTTTCTCCATTTTATCTAAATTATTTATTTCCACTTAGTAGGTGCCATGGACCAAATTGTGTCTCCCTCGAATTCATGTGGTAAAGCCCTAACATCCAATTACATTTAGAGATAGGGCTTTTAGGAATGTAGTCAAGGTTAAATGAGGGCATAGGGTGGGCATGTATCCGATCCGATTGGAGTCCTTATAAAAGGAGGAAGAGACACTAGAGATATCTCATTTTCTCCACCAGTACATAGAGGAAAGACCCTATAAAGACACAGCAAGAAGGTGGAAGCAACATATTGCTAGGTTCTTCCTCAGGCCTGGAATCACCCATTTCTCAAGAAAACAATGTGCTTGTGGGCCATTTCACATAATTTCAAGATGGTATTTATTTGAAATTCAACCCCTGATTGAACGGTTTTAAGAGGAATGGTTGATGTTTTCAAATTTTGTTCTGGTCTGTGCCGCAAAACACATTTGACTAAAATAAAATAAGGTGTAAAAAGTGAAGCTGTTTATTACCCTGGAAGATATTACGAGTATTTTATATCTCTATCTATGTGCTTCTGAAATTTCTCTCATAACATTGTGATTTACTGACCTCTCAGGATATTTTTTCCCACTTAATACTCTTGTATGTCCTCAAACAGTGCCCAGATTATCCTACTAGTTCAGTACAATGTTTTAAACCAGGGATCAGCAAAGTTTGTCTGTAAAATAGCTTGGCAAAATAGCCAGAAAATAAATATACTAATTTGTGTGTGTGTTTTGTTCAATCTCTGTAACAATCACTCAATCTCTAGTGGAAGGGAAAATCAGCCATAACCAATACATAAATAAATGGGCACGATGTGTGACCAGTAAAACTTCATTTGCAAAAATAGAAATTGGGTTGCAGTTCACCAGCCATTGTAATAGAAGTTACAACATTTAAGACAACTCTCAATTCCATATTCTTACAACTAAAATAAAAAATAATCCTACATTTCAAATGTTTTGTCATGATTCGATCTCATCTCTAACTCACCCACACTTTTTAAATAGTGGTGATTCTTCTCCATGCATATAATTTTTTCCAGCATTTTTCATTTAATACTAAAACCAATTCTCCCTTCTAGCAGACACTGTGGATTTTTTCCTGTTCATCTTCTTTGAGTTCACCTATAGCCACAGTGGACAATTCCCAAACACCCTGACAACTTCCTACCTTGGCCATCTGTGTTTGCTTTTCTTCTGAAGACTGTCTAGGTTCAGGGGAGCTTGAAAGGTTATCCCAGAATATTATGAATTCAGCCTTCCCAACAGCAACTCTCAATCAATGGGGGAAAAGAAATGGTAGATAAATCCCAGATTCCCTGTTCTTCAATGCTCATTTTTACTCTTTCTTATAATTATAACATGGGCTTATTTTATTCAATTTGTTATATTCTCATTTTGTTTGTAAAATTTCCTATGTACAGTGGTTTAAATCTTGATGTATTTTTAAAATTGATTTTTATATATTTATTGGCTTTAGGTTAATAAATTCCTTTCCCAAATAGTGATTTTTACATATATTTTTCAGCTTAACTTTAGAATCAATGAAGTTTAAAAAACTAGAAATTTTGATGAAAATTGAATTTAAACAAATACATTTGTTGATGATATACCTTTATCATAGTCAAACTCTCCATCTATTAATTTAAGTTGATTGCCATAGTTCAGGCTTTTCTTAAATGTCTGTAAGGAAATATTTGTAGATTTTCTTGAAATATATGTCATGGATTTGGGATTAAGATTATTTCTGGATTTTTATCTTTATTTCAGTTTTAAATTAAAGCTTTTTTGCATTAATAATATTCTGTATATGGTTGAGTGATTTGCAAAAGTTACTGACTATACATTTACCTTGTATCTGGTGATATTTGCATAATGGTAATGATATTACATGGAAGTGAATTTGTAGAATTTTGTTTTGGTAAGACATTATCAGCTATATATAGGAACAATATAGAAAGTCATTGTTGCTGTGATATCAATATTTTGAGGTCATTCATGACCTTTTACAAAGGTATAATGTTTTATGGTCAGAATTTATTATTTTTTTAATCCCTGGCTTGAGTATCCTTATTCTAATATGTTAGCTTTCTATATTTTATAGCTACCCCATGTAATTTCTAGAATAAATATTTTATAATTCCTTTAATATCAAATTGACTCTAATCTTTTGAGGCTGATTCTTTTATTTTCTAAATTTACAAAAGAAATAAAATTTAACTTCCTTGAAAATGTACTTTATTATTTTACAAATTATACTGCCATAAAGTGTAGTGGTATTTTTCTCCAGCTTGCCAGTACTCCAATTTTGTTCATAATTTTTGATGAAAACAAGTTTTAAATGTTTATGTATTTATACAGTTCATTTTTACTACCTTATTGGCTTCAAATTTACATGATACTCTTTTGGGCAGTGAAGTTTGGACTGTGAGATCAAATTCTAGCTTCATAACTTTCCATGTGAAGTCGGGCAAGTTACTTAACCTCTTTGTACCATCAATCCCTGATCTGTAAAATGGGATCACAAGGTCAATTTAAGGACTAAGATATCATATTTTGACATGCAGGCTATTACACATGTAGTATTTATTAATAGTGAGGCTCCCTGTTATTTTATTGGTATTTCATTGTATAATTTTTTAAAGCACAGATACCACATACATGTATATAAAAGATAATATGTCAGGATGTCAAAGATAAAACCACCTCTGGTAAACACCAGTAGGCACCACTATATTTCAATAAAGCCAAGATGAACCATTACTTATGTACCATTAAAAAGAAAGAAAAATGCAGATTAATCTAAGACATTCTCTAAATTAAAAGACAAATTCCAAGTTAAGAGATGATAACACTGGTAGTCAAGGGGAAATAATATCTTAGAATGGAGAGGTGATTGATTTTAATTGTGCTTTTGTGTCTGCAAAGTTATGTGTTGGCCCATCACATGTGTCAAATGTTGCAGGTTTGGGATTATTACACATTTTTCATAGAGGAGGAAACTCATCTATGATGTTCTCTCAGTTTAATTTAAATCCTCCATTCAACAGTTAGAATTGAAGAACTTGCCAGTTGTAAGTTGCTCTGTTTGATGTTAGAAATAGAGTGGTGAGGGCTGGAGCGGTGGCTCATGGTTACGGCGCTTCCCTGGCATGTGTGAGTACGCAGGTTCAAACCCCAGCAACACGTACACAACAAAGTGTCTGAACAATGAAAGTCACGTGAAAAACTAAATAAAAATTGATTCTTTCTCTCTCACTGCCCCTATGTCTTTATTAAAAAAAAAAAAAACACCACTATGTGGTGAAAAGGACAACTAAAATTTTTGCCATCGTGCAAGTGAAGCTGAAGTTTTGAGACTGGAGTTTGCAAATGAAACTGGAGTTTGGAGACCCACGTTTTGAGATGAGGCTAGATTCCCTGTTTTGCCAATTTCCTTCTGGGTTCTTATCTCTCGCATTTGAAGAATAAAATCCACAGACAATAATGGAAGGAAGATTAAACAGGGTGGAATTTATTTAACTGAAAAGAGACAGAAATCCCACCATGCAAGAGGGATCCAGATAGCAGGAAAAATCCATTTTGGTATGCTGAACCTAGAGGCTCCTGTGGTTTGGGGGTATGGGCATGGATCAAAATCTATGTTAAATGGGTATTGAAAAAGTATCAACACTATTGGTTGTGTCCTTTAGCCCAAGTTTTAATCCTTCCTGTAACTCCCATCTGAGTTCACCCCCACCTTCCACTTTACCCCTCCTCCCCACACCACTCCCCTCTCTGGGACAAAGGAGTTGGCTGGAGTGCTCCCACAAGTGAGTCTCATGATCTTTTACATTTGAAATAAGTCTTGATGGTGCCCATTAATATTTCTACTGATTAGGCTTCTGATGTGGTCTCTGCATTTCAACAAGACCTGAATCACTTCTGATTGCTGACCATTGGCCATTCTAGATAATGGCTATTCAACTATGTGTCTCTTCTTTAATACCATGACTTCCAAGATCTCTCCACAGAACCCTTCATCCAGATTCAATCTTTCTCCTCCTATTGCAGTCCTTCAAAGCACCCCATAAACACATGCATCATTCTGATGAATAAGAATGGCCAATGGGTCTGGAGCAGTGGCTCAGTAGTTATAGCACTAGCCTGGCATACTAGAGGACACAAGTTCAAACCTCAACACCACGTACACAACAAAGTGTTGGAGCAACGAAAGTCAAATGAAAAACTGAATAAAAATGATTCTCTCTCACTGTCCCTCTTGAAAAAAAATAGTCTTACATATTGGAGGAAATCATTGTTACATACTCATGCATGCACTGCTCACTTCTGTACCCACCTGCCTGGCCCTTGCTGAACATGCTCTCATAGATTAAGTCAATCTTCAGTTATTGCCAAAGTCGCCTTTCGAGGTAAAAGGTGAGAACAAAAGGCACAGGGAAGGAAACTCTAAGGGCTGGATTAGTATTTTATTTTCTGTTTTTCTTTTTCTTGTTTTGGACACACTCACCTGCCACCAACCCATATTTTACATCCTTGATTTTCTGCCAAGCCATTCAAGCACTCCCCATGTATATCAGTCAAAGCGATTAGACCAACTTCTGGCCAAGAAATGACCCAGGAAAGGGCACCAATCTGGTTTACATACATTGCACCCAGACAGCACTCCCTGGAGACTCTTTGATCCCCAAAGACCTAAAAGATGCGCCAATCTGAGGTGATCCAGAAAGGCATGCAGAAATAGAACAGAGGGACTAAGACTACTCCCTATGAAGCTATTCTTCCAGAAGAATGGGCTGGCTCCTCAGAAAGCAAGAGAGAAGAAGGACAAGGTACTCATGCAAAAGGAAGCCTTTGTGCAAAATATCAATTATGCCTTTGGCTCTGACCACACAAGTTGAAACATAATCTCATGCTTGCCTAATTAGAAGAGCAAATGAATAAAAAATCATATACACAGACCTATTCATATATGCATCAGCTGTGCTTATTCTGCATAATGGTGAAATGCTGGCATTCATAACTTGATAGCATTTTCAATGCCTTTCCCATTTCTTCCTTCTTCCTGTTCATCTTGTGATCTCCCACACAAGTGCATTATGATGGATGCCAAGGGGACGGCAACAGATGTTGCAGAAGAAAAGCAAGCAGGAAAAATAAAAGCTTCCCTCTTCTCAGAAATAGACATACTTTTTTGAGTTAATAGGGTCATGCACATCAGACTATGCATTCGTATTTATTTGAATTTACTTTTTTTGCCACCTCTTAATGAGTGAGTTTGCTGCTTTTGCTAATAATGAAGAGAAGATTAATGGATTTGTTCAGATGTATCAATGGAGGTGGCTCTTGGGGTGGCTTAGCAAGTCCTGAACATTTGTAGTATGATTAGTCTTTGACTAGGCAAGCATGCTCAGGGTGGAACCCAGGTTTGAAGGGTAGGTGGGAAAGAGAACAGATCTGGGAAGGCTTTCATGAAACCTCAAAGACCTTCAAAAATTTTATTCCATGCTTTTAGAATTATGTCAAAATGAATCCTATAACTGAAAAGAACCAATAAAAAAGGCAAACTAATGAGGAAGGGATGATGGCGCCCACCCCAGCAGCAGTGACTCCGAGACGCTCCTGAGAGACACCTCACGCTGCAGGTCTGCATGTGGATTCTCACGGTAGGACGAACCTCCCAGTGTGGACAAACATTACCCCCCGCTAATTTTTTAACTCCAAAGGAATAGTGTGGAACATTAACAGAAAAAAGGAGGAAGTTTAGGGCACCCGTGTGACCGGCCCCACACCTGGGGGTAGGGGAGCTTCCACAGAGTGAAGCAAGTTCCCTAATCAAAGTCCCTAATCTGGCCTCAAACTCCCTGATCTGACTGCTCTTCTTATACATGAACTTGGAATCAAGTTCGGGAAGTATTTGCTTTCATTAGTGAAATTACAGCTGTTCCTGAGAGCTGCAGCAGCAGCCGGCTCGTCTTCCTGAGGGCAGGGCTGGCTGCTCAGAAAAAAACAAAAAAAAAACCCACTCTCAGGCTCTCAGCCTTGGGCAGAGGACCAAAACGGAGCAAGGGAGTGAGCTTCCTAACCGCGTACCCTAACCCTGCAGGCTGCGAACTCCCTGCTCTGACTGCTCGTAGTTTTACCTAATCTTGCATAAAGCGCTGGGGATTAATTGCTAACATTAACAAACTCGTAGGCGGCCTGTCGCCATTGTGACGTGTCCCTGAGGGCAGGGCGGCTCACCCAGCAGCATTATGGGGACTGCCCCTCCACCAGAAACAGAAGTTACTGCCCCCCACCACCAACTGGCCATCTGCCCTGGGGGCTGTAGCAAACTGCGATTCACCTCTCCAGCTCCCAAACCTCTCAGTTGGTGACCTTCTCCCCTTTGGTCCATCCGCCTTCCCACCCAAATAGGAGGAGCCTGTGAACAGAGCTTGCTACAGCAGGGAGTATCCCTCTATAGGGGATCCTCTGCTTCAGCCTCTGCTTGATATCTGCCTCAGGAAGCTTTGAATATAAGGGGATGCTCGGGCTTCACCTAAGCATCTGAGCTCCTTGCACAGCCAAGGCTGTGTAGGCCTGGACGTCTGTAACAGGGCACCTCCTAGTGCTTGCAATGGAGAATCACATAAACACTGGCATGATCTGTTCCTTTTTCTGAGGGTTTCACTCAACCCCACAAAGCAGCTCTTGGGTCTTCTGTGGATCACAAGACACGCAGAGTGGGTCACCAGTGATCCTGAGGAACCCAGTCTCAGGCTGACCACTCTCCTTGGATCAGTCAGAGACCCACGCATCTACAATATGATCAACTCAAATGTCTACAATTTATGAGCCCCAGGTCCAAGAAATATTTAGTGTGTGGGTTGGCAGAAATCAACCATCTCAGGATTCAGCCCAGGGGGAGCTGAATACCCCTTTGCATCAGATAATTTTTGAGGAGTTAAGAAATTCCAGGCCACCGGACTCAACCAATCTGATTCTTCCCAAACAAGCTCAACTCCGAAGATTCCCCAGCTTGATGTCGGACTGGATCGCACCACCACATGATACATACCTCCTGATCTAAGGGTCAGAAAATCTCAGAACTGTACCAACTAGTTTTGTGTTTTTATTTTTTTTCTTTCTCTTTTTCATTTCATTTTTTTCTTTTTTTATTTTTTTTTTTAAACAGGAGTTTGGCTGAAAAATATTTTTGAATTTTTAACATTACTGTGGGTTATTGGGCTT
>PVKS010046769.1:0-13157 GCA_004027875.1 Aplodontia rufa | reverse complement strand
ACTTTCAAACAATAAGATTCAGTTTATAATTCTGTTGTATTTTCTATTTTGTTAATTTCTTTTTTTTTTTTTTGAGAAACAACTTTAGTTTTTCACGTGGCCTTGGTTGCTCCAACACTTAGTTGTGTATGTGGTGCTGGGGTTTGAACCCAAGTCCTCGTGCTTGCCAGGCAAGCGCCGAAACCGCTGAGCCACCGCTCCAGCCCCTGTTAATTTCTTTTTTAAAATTTTATTCTAATTTATTTTCCTTTTCCACGTAAGTTAGACACTTAGATACATTTGTTATATTCTCTTACATTAATAACGTACTTTTTAAGAGCCTGGTTTTTAATCTCTCACAAGATTCCTTATATAGTATTTCATTATTACTAAATTCTAAGAGTTTTTCTTCTTCATTTTGGTTTCTTCTTTCCACTGTGGGTTATTTGTAAAATTGCTGATTCCCCAGTGGGTGTAGGTTATCTTACTGTTGTCATTTCTCTCTTCTCTGGTTTTAGGAGTGTCTGTGTTAATGGATCATAGCTTAACTGATTTTATTTATTTTTTCATTCAGTGTGAAATTTTTTGCAGTTTTCGTGCGTTAGCTCCTGTCTCTCTTTCTTGTAGAATGATTTTCTTCTACTTTTTTTCAACCTTTTTACTAGTTCAGAAGTTATATATTATGGTTCTGCGTTTGTTCATTTTAAGTGGGTATCTTAGCAGTTTGAGCATGCATTGTTAAAATAATCTAAAGTTAGTCAACATCTTTACCCTCCCTTTGGACCATTTAAGAACTTTAGAACATATAAACCAATTAACTCCTTCCTGACTTCTATTTTATTTTTTTAAGAGAGAAGGACAGTGAGAAAATCAATTTTTATTGAGGTTTTCACATGGCTTTCGTTGCTCTGACAGTTGTGTACGTGGTGCTGGGGTTTGAACCCAGGTACTCGCACATGCCAGGCAAGTGCTGTAACCACTGAGCCACCGTTCCAGCCCTTGACTTCTATTTTTGACAGTCATTTAGTTTTATCTGTTTTTTGACTTTGAATATTAGGTATTATTTTTGCTATTTACCTTTCCAAAATCCATATTTGCTTAGATTCACTCTTTTAATTGCTCCTGCCTTTTCTTAGATTTCACTTGAGTATCAAGGAGTCCTTCAGATATTATTATTGTTAAAATGTATCATTTACTTGTCCTTTGCAGTAGAACATTTTTGATAATAAAGTCTTTATTTTTCTGAGAAAAAAAAAACCTCATTTGTGAAAAATAGTTTTCCTTGAAAATAATTTCACATTGATGATTATTTTTCCCTAGAACTTGAAAGTTGCTATTTTACCACCATTTAGGCTTCTGACTGTTGAGACATCAGCTCTCAGTATAATAGTCAGTTCTTTGCATACAATCTCTTCAATCTCTTTTCTTGATACCTACTGCCAGAACTCCTGTCTTGAGTATTGAATGGTTTCACCATGATCTTCCAGGGTACAAGTTTCTTTTTAATTTTTCTGCTTGGGATTCATTGTGGCTCTCTAATCTGAGGATTTGAGTCTTACGTAAGCCCTGGAGAATCACTTTATTTATTTATTTATTTATTTATTTATTTATGAGAGAGGAGGATAGAGAGAGAATCAGTTTTTACTGAGTTTTTCGCATGGCTTTCGTTGCTCTGACACTTAGTTGTGTACGTGGGTGCTGGGGTTTGAACCCGGGTCCTCATGCTTGCCAGGCAAGCGCTGTAACCGCTGAGCCACCGCTCCAGCCCTTCCATTGTCTCTTAAAAGTAAAAAGCTAGCGAAAGGCTCCAAGTTTGGTCCTCAGCCCTGAGGGAAAAAACAAACAAAAGTTAGTACTTGTTATTAGCTATCCTTCAATGGAACTGTTGTCCAAACTTTGAAGTAAATCACATTGCCAGAATTGGCAGATGCATTAATGAGGCTTTTTATCATGTTTTGTGTCTAAATAACACTGGAGCCATCATATTGTCATAGTGCAAGGCGGCATTAGGTTTGTGGCGCTGCTGATATACGCAAACACCTTGCTCTGCCAGCGTGGAGAAGAACAGCATATGCGATTATGTTCACTATAGTACTTGATCCTGATAAGAATTGACTCTTACTGATTTGCTGTACTTTTATTGCTAGAGAATACGCCTACTTAATAAAAAAAAAAAAGTTTGACTGTAAAGCACTATGCCATGTTGGTCTGGCAGCAGCTTCGTACGTGGCGTGTTTGCTGTTTCGATAGCATCAAGAGTCCACGTTGAGCGAGTGACATGTACCATACGGGCTTGCGTAAATACACTCTGTGTTGTTTATGCAATGATGAAATCACCTGATGACACATTTCTCAGAACATATCGTTAGGTGACTCATGACTGTATTTACCTACTTATTTAAAACAGAAAATCAAGAGGGTGCTTAAAAAGACTCGTACTACCCAAAATAATCGAGAAGATGAAACCTGTTTTCCAAGTACGATGGATCTAAGGTCAAATAGGTATTGAGATTTCTCTGAAATGCTGATAATCAAGTCTAATTACAAAAACCTCAGACCCACAGTATCACACCCGACGTTTACAGTTTCTATTTCTATGGTGTATGGAGGGAGAGAAAGGGGACAGTAGTTTTTATCCTGTATAAAGTTACAAATGAGATTTTTTTTTTTAAATTTAGAGTTTTCAGGTTACCTTCTAAAGGTATCTCATGAGACTTTATGTCTTAACCAAGCCTGGGTAGAATGAGCCATTCTGACTTGTGATCTGTGTTAAGAAATGCTCCCAGGGTGGCTGTAATTCTGACTTGTTAACATCAGCTTGTCACTCTTTCCCCAGATGATTATCTGATTCCTGTTTTTTTTTTCACCTGAAAAAACATTCATAGATTTGCATTTGTATCTACCAAATGGGTTACTTCAGAAGATAATATCTGTCATTTATATTTGTGTCTAGTGAGATACCTTGGCCTTTGTATTTACGTGCGGATATCTCCGTTGAGATTTTATAATATCCCTCATAACCAAATAGTAAATATGCTGGCTGGTTTTCTTTCTCTATCCATTCACATTGGTTTATGGGTATGGAGTGAATTGGCTTCTCTACTGAGGCGTAGAGTAGGTCCCACGCTCTTATGAATTTGTGAACTCTGCTGTAAAACACCCATTTTCCGTTTTCATGTGATTATTGCTTGTAAGAGCAAACTTACACCATTTAAAATCTAGATGGAGGACTGGAGTGGTGGCTCAGCAGTTTGAGCACTTGCCTGGCGTGTGTGAGGATATGGGTTCAAACCCAGTACTATGGCTGGGTACTGTGACACACTGAAGTGTCACAGCAAAGAAAACCACATGAATGACTAAGTGGAATTGATTCTCTTTCTTTAAAAAAAAAACAAAAAAACTAAGGAGGGGCCTGGAGTGGTGGCTCAGTGGTTACAGTGCTTGCCCAGCATGCCCAAGTACATGGGTTCAAATCCCAGCACCCATGTACATAACTAAGTGTCAGAGCAATGAAAGCCATGTGAAAAACTAAATAAAAATTGATTAAAAAAAAAAAACTAAGGATAGCTGACCTGTCAAGCACTCTTTGATACTGCCCAAGCCTGTATTCCCTCTGGGCTTCGTGCTTCTATGCTATACTCTTTAATGTTATTTTTGACCTTGTTAGAATAGAACTGTTGTGATAATACTATTTATTTATTAAAATCTCTATACATCTTCAGCCATAGGTATTTGAGAGCTTGATGGGTATGAGGCAGGTTGCCAAGGCTATGTATAGATACAGCATGATCAAGATAGATTGTTTCATGCACAGGGACCAGCATGTTCCCAAGAGCAGAAGACAGCAAGATGTGTTTTAGGAACAGCAAGCAGGTTAATAAAACTGGATTAATGAACACAAATAACAGATTTCTCTGTTGTAAAGCTAGGCTACTTTGTATCCTGACATTTCTTCTAATTCTGTTTTAGTGGAAACCAGGTGATATGTTGCATTATGTAGACCCCTCTTGATTGTGATGTGATCCAAGACCAAAGACGTAAGATAAGCAGCTGCTGTTTCTACAGCTGGGCATGTTTATTTGAATTTGCTTTGATTTACCATGGAGTAGTAAGAGCATCAGAGAACCTGAAGGTGCTGGTGCTACCCACTGTTGGCAGAGAGTCCTTTCTTATGCAAGCACTAAATGTAATTGATGATGGGTTTCCAAATGATATTTAGGGTTTATGATTGTATTTTTAAAAAGCTTTAAGGATTATATAAGTACCTACAGGGAAAAATAATTTCGTTGTGGTAAGCTGGAAACTTTCTAGCCCCTTGTCCTCTTTTCTGCAATTTAAAATAATTGTCTTCAATCAGGTGTTTGTGTCACTGAATGACGTGGAACTTACTGAAACATAAATTTTGTGGTAGAGCAGATTCGAGGGTAGCTTTTTCTAATTCATAGTGGGGCTGGGGAAAAGATTTTCTGCATGGTATGATTTTAAAGATTTATTAGAAACAAATGCATAGTATCCTACATTGAACACCAATTCAAATCTATTGATGATTTAGTCAGGGAAAAAATCACTTTAAATATTTCAAGGATGAAATGATATAGAGAGCGAGGAATTTACAAAAACTTGATGGGAGAGGAGGAATTAAGTCAGGTGGACAGTGCCATCCCTGGGGTGGGTCAGTAGCTTCTGAAGATCAGAGAAGTTGTAAGAACTTCTGAAAGTCAACACTGATAATTGCAGTTACCTGAAGCACTAGGTGGGTGATTTTTCAGGACACAGCTTAGGACAATCTATCTCAAACATGTTGGTGTCAGGACCACTTTATGTCCTTGAAAAATATTGAACATCTAGAAGAGCTTTTCCTTATGTAGGTCTATCTCTTGATATTTATTGCATGATAAGTCAAAACAGGGAAAAAAACCCATGAGACTACACAAGCTCATGTTCTCTTAGCCACAGAGTGATAGTCATCACAAGTCACATTACTTATGGGAAATTCCATGAGAAAATTAGGTTATTAAAAGGCTCAGAAAGTCTCACTATGGTTCTGAAAATAGTTCTGACCTTGTGGAATTCCTAAAAGGGTCCTGAGTACTTCCAAGAATTCCTGAACCGGACAGTGAGAGCTGCTGTCCTAATAGAACGGAAACATCTGTTGTCTACTTGTGACCACACAGACACCTTTGATGGTGGTGGAGCAATTATATGGCTTCTCCCCTGCCTTCTGTTGGCCACACGAGTGCCTCCTTGGGGGATTCCAATGTGGAATCCTGTTGGCAGAGATTCTGGAAATACGAAATGTACCAGGCAACCATTTCGACTCATAGGAAAACATGAGATGAGAAGCACAGGGTTGATTTGGTGATAAACATTTTGGTGCATTTCATTAAACAGTGTGCAAATCCACCCGATTTGACAATGTTGCTTCTATTTGAAGGGAAAAAAATTTCCTATAAAGGTGGGGTCCTTATTACTCCAGCTATCTATCCTCCCTTCCCTCAGTCTGACAATAATAAGACTATGAAATAATGACCAACTAGATCTTTGCCTACTTTGCCCCAAAATTTCCAATAGGTTCTTCTATCCTGAAACTTTGTTTTTATATGTGCATGTATATTCAGATACACATCAAAATTCCTGGCATCTACTTAGAGCCTGAGAAATTCTGGAGGGCAGATATCATCCATGAGCCCAGCACATTAGCACGTGTCACCGAGATGAGGCCCTTAAGAGGCAGACAATTTGTAAGCCCTGTAAAAGGCTGGAGATAACTTTTAGACAATAAGTGTAATGAAAAGAGAACTTCAGAATAGAAGCAACCATTATACCTTCTATGAAGAATGTTTTAAAAGATAAAAATTGTTAGGAACTTAAAAATCTTAACCCAGGTAAGATAAAACACAAATAGTGAATTTATATTTTGTGATTGCTAATGGTTAGTCTTTCAATAAGAGCATTCCCCATCTTTTGTAGAGAAGTTTAGTAACTTCTATTTAATTTCAAATTGGAATAAAATGTTATAGGCCACCTCAGGTATACTTTGCTAACCCAACAATTTTGGAAGAAAATTCTAAATTTGAACTTTCTGAAATAATTTGTTCATGGTAAATAAAGCAGATAACAGCAGCAAAAAAAGGACACAATAAGAGGCAAATAATTAAAATAATGTCATTTCTTTATAATCACTGTTACATTTCTCTTCCCTACTGTTTACAAAAAAAAAATTAAAAGGGACTAGAGGTAAACAAATTGGTCCTCAAAAATGTATATGTGATTTAACTGTCCATGACTTACATATGGATTTATAATCAGAAATACTGCTGCTTTCAAAACATATTTGCTATTTTTTAAACCTAAAAACACCTGAAAAAATAATCAGATTCTTATACATACAAAATGTTACTAAGTTCTCATTCCATGTGGATGCAAAAACCAAAGGAGCTTATACAACTCAACGAAAATAAATCATGTTTATTCTTTCCATCTGCACTTAGAAAGAAAATATGCAAATAAACGTTCAAAAATAAAAATTTGCCGATACCACATATGCCTGAATATAAGATGAGGTTGTTTTTTCCCTCAAAATTATTCTTCAGAAAAGAGAGTCTCCTTATCTTTGAACCCTCACAAACCTTTCATGGTACAAGGAGCACATTCTAAATTACTTTTTGGAATCAACAATGTACTGTTTGCTGAAGATACTGTTTGCTGGCCTAAATTATCTCAGTCAATTTTATTCTGATGTGTTCATATAAGTCACCTGATAAATTTGCATTAAGCATAAGTACACGGGTTCAAAGCCCAGCACCCACGAACACAACTAAGTGTCAGAGCAGTGAACGCCATGTGAAAAACTCAATAAAAATTGATTCTCTCTCACTGTCCTTATCTCTCCTTTTTTAAAAGTGTTAGATAACCCAGTATCTCCCCTAATGTCCATGAGCTAGGTGTAAAATTTGCAGAAAGTTTCTCTATGAAATATGAATAAGGTTTTAGAAATTAGTATTTATTTATATAAAGTGACGTTTTAAAAGTCTGCACGTAAATTTTAAGTAGAGATTTGTATAAGACAAATAATGTCACTTTGTATAACAATCCCAGCATTGGTCTATTAAGCTAAAGATTTTTTTTTTCAATGTAGGGTCGCTTAACCACTGAGCCACATTTCCAGCCCTTTTTTATTTTGAGACAGAATCTTGCTAATTCTTTGAAGCTGTCTTTGAACTTGGGATCCTCCTGCTTCAGCCTTTTAAGCTGCTGGGATTATAGGAGTGTGCCAGTACACTTGGAAAGATTTATCTCTCAGCACTGTCTGAGCAGCTCTTCTCTAGCCAGTGCATGGAGATCTAAGTCCTATCTATTTTGTGACAGTCATCTTCAGCATGCAGGCTCCAGAGTGGCCCTTGGTGGGGCGGGGAGAGAAAAAATAGGGGGAGACCATATGAGACATTCAGTTGTGAGGCTGGAAAACGGCAGGCATCCATTCCCCTCACTTTCCACTCGCCAAAACCCAGACCCTTGGGCTCTACCTAACTGCAAGGAAAGCTCAAAAATCTAGAGGTCTATAGTTCAAGGAGTGAAACGGAATCAGCGAGCATGTTAGAGTGTCTGCCACAGTGTGTGCTGATTCTTCTACAATTCAAAGAGTTGACCATAAGAGGTTTAATTTCATTATTTATAAAATGAGAGATCACCTTACATTTGGACTCTTCTTCTATTTGGGCATAGACTATAGTACTTCAAAACTCCAGAGTCATAGAAAATTATTTGTTACTTGATTTTTGAAAGATTTTGTAATTAAGAAAAATTAATAAAGAAATTTGGAAGGGTACTTTAAATGATTTTTTTAGAAAGATGGAACAGTGAAAGAGAGAAAGAGAGAAGCAATTCTTATGTGACTTGCATTCCTTGGGTACCTCGTTGTGTACATGGTGCTGGGGTTTGAACCCGTGTATTCACGCATGCCAGGCAAGCACTGTAACCGCTGAGCCACCGCTCCAGCCCTAACATCATACTCTTGAAAAACTGTTAGCTGCTCAATGATCCCAACTTGCAGGATTTTAGAAGTGAAAAGGGCATCAGTCTATTTGGGTGGATTTTTACATTCTTATTAATAGAATATGTTTTTCCCACTTCAAATGATATCTTCTGTAAGACCTCAGTTTTTGAAACAGATTGACAAAGTTTAGCAGATTTAGGGAAGTAGTCTTGAGCTGAGGTCTCCAACAACTTGGCAATCGGGTCACCATCTCCAAATGATACAAAAGCATCCCTAAGCCATCTCCTTAGAACCTTGAGTGCTGAGGAGCTGGGTTGGACAATCACCAATTTAATCCACCTTGCTTTAATGATGGGGAAGCTGATGCCCAAATTTGTTCATAGGCAGTAAAGACCCCACAGCTGGTGGGTGGCAGCTGCACCTGCCAGGCCCACACTGCCTGTACTCTGCCTGTGTTTATACTACATGTCACTAGAAGTGTCCCAAGCCAGCCATCCATCTGCTCTCCCTTGCCATAGCCCCGAAGACAGGGCATTTCTTTTCCTCTTGGCTGGAAGCCTGTGCCCTCTGCCAGCAGCTCTGTCAGAGCCTTCTGATTTATACAAAATGCAGGTCTGCCTTGTTTTACTATTGGTTTTTTGATTCCAGTTCTGGGCTTTATGGAGTATATGATCAGTTTTCTCTTTAGACTTTTTTTATTTTTCTGAACTAAAAATGACAAAGTCCTCATGTGACCTTTTTTTTTTTCCTGTCCCCTTACCTGGTTCTCTCCTCTCTGAATGTGCCATAAATACAGTTCTCACAAAGAAGCATACACATCAAATTAAATTCTTGAGTTGCGGTCTGGCTAAGCACTAAACAGAATGGAGCAGAAAGACATGTGACTTGGTGGTAAAATTAAGGTTGACAATGACGAGAAAAGCTTGTTCTCTACTCTCGTAGGTTTAGCATCTAAAAGTCTGTGAATTTAATTATCAAAAGACAGGCAGGAGAAAAGGCACACAATTTTACTAATATTTTGTATGCATAGGAATTCACAGAAAAGATGTGACTCTCAAAGAAGTGGTCGGATAATGGAATTACGTACCATTTTTAACAAAGGAAAGGGGGTTTGGCCTTAAGGGATCACAGGTCAGTGACCAGGAATGGAGCGTGAGGGTTATTTTAGTAGGAGCTGCTCATGCAGACTCATCTCCGGGCTTACTCTGTCACCAGTAATCAGAGTCGCTCTTCTGGGGCTGTGGGTGTAGCGCAGTGGTAGAGCACTTGCTTAGGGTCCCATCCCAGCATCACCCCCCAAAAAGGTCTGTCTTCTGGTCCAGAAGAAAGGACTTTGTAAGGTAACATTTGTGCCCTGCTTTTTGGTAGATGAGGGGAAGGCCAAAGGCTCTTCCAGAATCTGTTGATTCTCAGTTACCTTTAGCCCAAAATAATCCTTAAGGCAAAGTGACCTCTTTGGGACTGACATAGTCTGATCTTCAAGACATAATTTGATACTTGCCTTCTACTTCAGTTGTTCTGAATTGCTTTAGCCTTGGGTCACATGTACTCCAACTCCCACTACCACCCTCAAAATCATGCTGTAAAGATCTCTTCAAATTGTCACACGGTGAATCAGGGTCCTTGAGGTTTGGTTGTTTAGGCAGCTGTAAATCAGCATCTTTACTTGGTCATTCAGATCCTCTCACGTTCTCCATAAGAAGAGAGGTCTCATGATTGTTGGCTGAAATCCAGGACCATCCATCTTTCCCTTCCTTTTTTTTCTCCTTCCTGTCTGAACCTACTGTGTGTTGGCCCTGTCCCTGCTACCTTGCAGGGTAAGTGAAGTCCCTGTCTCTGGAGGATTATGGTCTGGATGGAAGAAACAGGCCAAAAACCATTATCTTAGTCTCTTCTTGCTGATCTAAGAAAATACCTTAACCTGAGTAATTTATAAAGAACATAACTTTATTTTCCACAGTTCCAGGAGGCTGGAAAGTTCAAGATCAAGGTCTGCCCCATTCAGCGTCTGGTGAAGTTTCAACTTCTGCTTCATAGATGGTGCCTTGTGTCCTCACCTGGCATAAGGGTCTGGAAGGAACCAAGGGAAAAGGGGCCCTTTTACAAGATTAGTACTGTACCCTCATGACCTAATCACCTCTTAAAGACCTACTGCTAAATATTATTATGTTGGGGATTTAGTTTTAAATATGAATTTGAGAAGGACATATTCAGGTCACAGCACAAATGAAGAAGGGCAAGTGGGTAAGGAGTTGAGGAGTGATGAGGAATTCTCTGTGGAGGGGACATTTGAGCACCTGAAGAGAGAGAGGGAGGGAGGGAATGAAAATGAATGAGTGTGTGTGTGTGTGTGTGTGTGTTTGAGGATGGAGTACAGTATTCCAGGCAGTGGGAGTCATAAAGTCAGAACTCCTGAAGTACATTCTAGCATAGCCCCAGAACCAGTGGGAGTGCAGGAAATGGGGATGAGAAAGCAGGCGGAAGCACAGAGACTTTTGACCATTGGGGAAACCTTTGGGCTGGTTGTGTTGGAGCATTGGATGGAAGGTGTTGAGCCACAGAGGGACATAACTTGATATAAATCTTAAGCTCACTTGGAAAAGGAAAAAGGAAAGCACTGGTTATTTGGAGGGAAAGGCTGTGGGATTCAGAGTTAGTTGGTGGTCCAGACACAATGTGCTTGCCTGAGTCCTTATCCAGGTAATAATCATCCAGAAAGGGTAAGGTTTGCCTTGCCTGAAGGGCTTTGTTTTTCATTTGCAGACTCCTAGTCATTCTATTTTGCTTTGCTTCCCTTCTTCCCTCCCTTTGTCCTTTCTTTTGTTTCTCTTTTTCTATATTTTGTTTTAATTACTGTAAAAAAATTCTTTAATTTTTCCCTCCATCTTTATTGAGGTATAATTGACCATTTAGAATTGTCAATTATTTACAGCATACAACGTGATTTTTGATATGCATGTACAGTGTGTGAATGTGTATATATAGCTGCTGTTGTTTTTCTAAGTACTTTTAAGCTATTTTCATCATTCCTTCTGGAACCTTCCATTGTTGGGAAACTAGTCTTCTGAATGAGAGAAGCACATAAAGGCAATATGAGGTCGAGGAAAGGATCTTTCCTGCGTAGTATACACACCCAGTTTGAATGTAACTCTATTAGTTGAGTGTTACGATCAGTTTTCCTGTGACTAAAATGAAGATGATACTGCTTCTTGGAATGGAGACTATTAAAGTACTTAAGTGTATCTAGTTTCCAGCAACTTAGGGGCTCCATAACTCTTCCTTCTTCTTCTACCCAATTTTATTTTACTGCAGGATGCACTTTACCTGATTGTGAAGTGTTTAAGGTCATGAAATATGTTCCGTGATGTGGTGACCCATAGCAGGTGCCATGTTCGGAATGAATCAATGAGTCTGCGCAGACTGGCATCACTGTGTTCTGACACAGGAAAGACACTGCTTCCAAGTGAGAAGCACCGTCACTGACCAGCAGTCATCAATTTACCTGGAGTCCCCAAAGCTCCTTATTAGGTTGACAGGGACCTCCAAGGTTTGTGACAACCAGGGGAGGTGGTCCAGTACTAGCACCCAGGCCATCCTTCTAGGAGAGCGTGTCTCTCCCCTAGGCTTATGCGGGTCTTTGTTATTCCGTTTTCCTGAGAAGCTTCAGAAGGAGGCATAGGCCTAATTCATCAGGCCATCTTAAAGGATGTTAAGTAATTTGAATGAATATTCTCCACAGGCTTAGAACCCCCTTTATCCTCCGTGTCCTCAAAGGATTATTTGGTGTAACTTCAGAAGAATGTTCTTTTTCTTCTCTGGCTGCTAGAGACTAACTGGGAGATTGAACTTGTGAACATGCTCCATTAGACTCTGAAAAATCATCTATTATTGCTCCCACTGCCCTCAGTTACCACTTCCTCTGTGGCCTGTCCCCCTTAAATTTGTACATGGAAATCCAAACCCCCAAGGTGCTGATAGTAGAGGTGTGGACCCTGTGGGCAGTGATGGATCATGAGGGTAGACCCTGATTAATGGGATGGGTAAGTATCTGTAGGAGAAAGGCCCACAGAGCAGGAAGATGAGTCCCCATAAAGCAGGAAGAGGACTTTCACCAAATCCAAGACCAAACCTCCCGCACCCTGATGTTGGGCTTCCTGCTTCCAGAACTGTGGGTCAATACATTTATCTTATTTAAGCCACCCAGTTTGTGGTACTTTGTTAGGACAGCCTGGTAGGAAAGGTGCAGTGCCTCTCCCAAGAACCTTTGAACCAGTTCCAAGAAGGACTGCGTTAGTCTTTGCTTTTTCACGTGGATTTTGGTCATGGGTTTTATTAGTTAGAGCTGCCATTAAGAAATCCTAACAAAAATGTATTGCGTATCCCTCACTGGATGAATGGATCCAAAAACTGTGGTACATTTATACTATGGAATTTTACACAGCAATTAGAAACAATGATATTGCAGCCTTTGAAGGAAAATGGATGGCTATGGAAGAGATCATGCTGAGTAAAATCAGCTTAACCCAGAGAATCAAGGGTCGATTGTCTCCACTCATCTGTGGAGGTTGGGACTAGACCCTGGCCAGTGAGAAAGTTGGTCTATTAGCATGTGCTAAATCCAGATAAGATGTAATGTTTTACAACCTAATACTTTTTTTTAGAGATATTGTGGGAAGGGGAAGGGCGGGATAAGGGAGGGTAATGAGGGGGGGCACTCCTGGGGGTAATTGCAATATCCAGAATATATACACATTTTATAATATTTTGTTAAAAACTTATATGGTTGTTCAAAAAAAAAAGATTTCACATCTTTTGCAAAAATTGGAAATATAAAAAAAAATGTGTTGCGTATGTTTCTGAAGGGCAGAAATTTGAAATCTAGGTTTGTAAGGGGTTGTGGGGGAAGGATCTTTTCTAGGGCTTTCTCCTTGGCTGTAGATGGCCATCGTCTCCCTGTGTCTTTTTTTTTTTTATTAGAAGAAGATAGAAATACAGTTGAGGGGGAAACATTATCAAAAAATTAGCAATCAATGGATATAAACTTTGTTATTGAGGGGAAAAGCCAGATCATGGATAACCACCTTGGATTTTACCTATTGCAGTTTCCCCCAGAAGAACTCATGTTAAATGTGTAGTTCGTGGAGGAATGACATCGGCTTCTGGGATGGTTCCCCCATCTTCC
>PVKS010046768.1:0-13144 GCA_004027875.1 Aplodontia rufa | reverse complement strand
CAGAGGGGCTGTACCAGTCTGCAGCTCCACCAACAGTGTGTTAGTGTGCCTATCTCTCCACAGCCCCTCCAGCATCTATTGTTGTTTATTTTCTTCATCTTTGCCATTCTGACTGGTGTAAGGTGATATCTTAATGTGGTTTTCATTTGCATTTCTCTGATTACTAATGATTTAGAGCACTTTCTCATGTATTCATTGTATTCAGAATATAATTCTTAAGCGTGTAGATTTTTTTTTTGATAGCAGGGATTGAACCCAGCTGCATTTAACCACTGAACAACATCCCCAGCCTGTTTTATTTATTTATTATTTATTTATTTATTTTTAAAGAGAGAGGGACAGTGAGAGAGACAGAGAAAGAGAGAAACAACTTTATTTAGTTTTTCACATGGCCTTCGTTGCTCCAACACTTAGTTGTGTACGTGGTGCTGGGGTTTGAACCTGGGTCCTTGTGCTTGCCAGGCAAGCGCCGAAACCGCTGAGGCACCTTTCCAGCCCTTATTTATTTATTTTTAAGATAGAGAGAGAAAGAGAGAATCAATTTTATTTAGTTTTTCATGTGATTTTCGTTGCTCTGACACTTCGTTGCAGATGTGGTGCTGGGGTGCAAACCTGCATTCTCGTGCATGCCAGGCAGATGCAGTAACCACAGAGCCATGGCTCAATTTTGAGACTGGGTCACTAATTGTTTAGAGCCTTGCTAAGTTGCTGACTGAGGCTGGCCTCGAACTTAAAATCCTCCTGCCTCAGCCTTTCGAGTTGCTGGAATTATTGGGGTACGCCACCAAGCCCTACTTCTCTCCCTATTCTTGAAATGTCACCAGTATTCAATCATGACACTCCATCTTGATAACCTTATCTAAATCACCTCCTAGAGGTCCCACTTTTAAACACCATAATTGAACTAAGTTTCCACTCTCCTAATGCCTTATGATGGGAATTAAATTTCAAGATCTGGGGGTTGGGGATTTAGCTCGGTGGCAGAGCACTTGCCAAGCGCTTGCCTAGCATGTGCAAGGCCCTGAGTTTGGTCCTCATCCCTGAAAAAAAAAAAAAAATTCAAGACCTGGAGGAACTGCCCATTTGGGCACAAACTTAAGCCATATCCAAACCTTATCACACATACAGAAAAGTACTTGTCAAATAGGACATATATGTCTCAAGAACCCTAAACTATACCTTCAGTCCTAATCTTCTCTTGAACTATAGGCTGCATATGACTAGTACCTGCCACATTATGTGTGCTTAGTTTATATAACAGATCTAAATGTTTAGAACTATAATTTTTATAGTGACTGCAAAGTATTTCATAACATGGATATAGCACATTAACAACTTTCTTCATGATGGGCTTTCATATATATATGTACAGAATTTTTTGTACCAACGATTGTACCCAGGGACACTTAACCACTGAACCACATTCCCAGCTGCACTCTCGCTTTTGTTTTTTTAAGAGAGAGGAACAGTGAGAGAGAAAGAGAGAGCAAGAGAAAGACAGAATCAATTTTATTTAGTTTTTCATGTGGCTTTTGTTGCTTGGACACTTCGTTATGTATGTGGTGCTGGGGTTTGAACCTGCATCCTAGCACATGCCAGGCAAGTGCTGTAACCACTGAGCCACTGCTCCTGCCCACACCACCCCCCTTTTAAAGAGAGTAAGACAAAGAAAAGAGAGTCAATTTTATTTATTTTTTTCATCTGGCCTTTGTTTCTCTGACACTTTGTTGTGTATGTGATGCTGAAGTTCAAACCTGGGTCCTCACATATGCCAGGCAAGTGTTCCAACCGCTGAGCCACTTCTCAAGCCCCTCCCAACCCTTTTTGATTTTTTATTTTGAGACAGGGTCTGGCTAAGCTGCTGAGGCTGTCCTTGAACCTGCGATCCTCCTGCCTCAGCATGCCAAGTTCCTGGGATTACAGGCATGTGTCACCACACCTGGCTTCCAAGTATATTATTTGGGTTGCCTTTATAGACTGAAAACTCTACAAGGTGAGAGACCATGTCTTTCTTCTAAAATGGTGTCAGTAATTAAGTATCCCTGGATTTAATCCCCAGTACCAAAATAAAACAAAATAAAACTGTGTCTGCTATTCAGTGTCCATTAGATTGATTTTTCAGATTAATGTTCTTCTAAAAAGAATGTTCTAACAAGATTTATTAATCTTGATTATAGCAAAAAATGATTCCTTATAAATCTTATTTCCAGTGAAATAACCCTAGAGAAGCCATTCAACTCTGAGGGCAATGATAAAATAAATGGTTTAGACTTGGAAATGAGACTATAGGTCTGGGGTAGAGTGATTCTCTAATGTCATTTCATCTCCTGTGACATTTCTTCTCTCAGTGCAACAGCAGCTAGGAAATATGTCAAGCTATGGACTCAGGAAACCATGTACTTCAAATTTTCTGAGAGAAACTACTTAAACTATCCTTCTTTTCTTTCTTTCTTTTTTTTTTTTTTTAAGAGTGAGTGAGGGGGCTGGAGAGGTGGCTCAGCGGTTACAGTGCTTGCCCAGCATGTGAGAGAATGTGCATGAATTCGAACCCCAGCACCACATACACAACAAAGTCTCAGAGCAACAAAAGCCACAAGAAAAGCTAAATAAAATTATTTCTTTCTCTTACTGTCCCTCTCTCTTAAAAAAAAAAGAGGGAGAGAGAAAGAATAAAATTTATGTAGCTTTCTCTGACACTTGAGAGTCAATTTTATTTATTTTTTCATCTGGCCTTTGTTTCTCCGACACTTTGTTGTGTATGGGATGCTGGGGTTCAAACCCAGGTCATTGCATATCCCAGGCAAGCAGTCCCACCACTGAGCCACTGCTCCAGCCCTCTGTCTTTGCTTTTTTAGATTTACTTGACTTGTATTCTAATTTGTGGTTTGGAACATGTGACACCACACCTGAACCTCTAGGGAGTGACCCTCCACAGAAAAAGCTTTGAGGACAGAAGGACGAAGTAGGAAGACCTGCCCCTTTAAAATCCTGCTTGGTTACACTCTACTTGATGACAACTTGTGCAGCCTTATCCTAGAAGAGCGGTAAACAAGCTCTTCCTTGTCCTGTGTCAGAGCAGAGCCATGGGCAGTACAGGAAGGGGCAGTAGACCGTGTCAGAGCATGCATGCACATTGGCTGGATCCTGTCAGATTCACCTTGGAATGCCCATTGTGATGTCACACGGAGTCACAGCCTTGAGGCAGAAAACTTTGGCTGAGAGGGGCATGGGGTTGAATAATGGCGCTAATTTGGGGGCTGGCTATCCCACTGTCACCGTATCTCAGCCTTCTACTATTATTTAGTTTCCTTTTTAGTGGGTGCTGGGTGTTGTTTTCTAGGTACAGGAGTCGGAAGCAGGTGGCAGCTGAGACAGACTCAGAGGTATGTGATGTAACTCACTGCTCCTTTCTGCGGGTGGTGGGAGGAATTGGATGGAGGGGATAGTGGATCTGAAATAGTTTCTGAGGATTTCTTCCCCTAGGTTACTTCAGAGACTTACCCCTTCAATTAATTTTAACAAAATGCAGCACCTGTTATATATGGCAGTGTGGCAGTGTACTAGACTTTGAGGAAAAATAAAAGACCATCCCTACTCTCTAGAAGCTTGAGATGAAGTGGGGGAGACATTCAGACAGATATATACATAACTTCAAGGAAAGAGAATGTGTTAAAGAGTTAAGAGAGGTGTGATTATTGCTGAAGATATGGGAGATAAATTAAGCTATAAAATGCCTTCTGGCCAGGTGTGGTGGCACATGCCTGTAATCCCAGTGGCTTTGGAGGCTGAGGCAGGAGGATCGTAAATTCAAGGCCAACCTTAGCAATTTATCGAGGCCCTAAGCAACTTAGCAAGACCCTTTCTCAAAATAAAAATAACGGCTGGGGATGTGTCTCAGTGATTAAGCACCCTCTGGGTTCAATCCCTGGTACCAAAAACTTAAAAAATCAAAACAAACAAACAAACAAATAAATAAAAGACCTTCCAGAGGAGCTCAGGTTGAGTTGTGTTTCAGAGGTAGGGTAAATTTTGAAGGTGAATGTTGTGGAAGGAGGACGGTGATATAAGACTTTCCAAAAAAGAGGGAATAAATTGGGGAAAAGGGAAGGGGAAGAGTATTGGATGTGCTTTAAAAGAGGTGAGGACACCGGTCTGGAAGGCACGGGGAAGGATGGAGACTGCAGTGAGAAAGAAGGGTGGAAAGTCAACAGAGGTCATTCCGTGGAGGGTTTTGAATGCCCGGTGAATACTTTGCACAAGCATGCTTCCGTATACAATTAAAAGACATCAAATATTATAAAGCTAGGTAAAAATGTGACTAGATATGCACTCCAGAGCAGTGTTTCTCCAACTTTAATGTGCAAACAAATCACCCTGGGGAGGGGCTTGTTAAAAAGCAAATTCTGGGGGCTGTAGTGGTGGCTCAGCGATTGTGGCTCTTGCCCGGGATTCGAGAGTACGCAAGTTCAAACCCCAACACCAAGTACACAACGAAGTCTTGGAGCAATGAAAGGCCCATGAAAAACTAAATAAAAAATTGTTTCTCTTTCTCTCACTGTCCCTTTCAAAAAAACAAAACAAAAAAAGAAGATTCTGATTTTGTAATTCTGGGGTCAGGGTTGATAGCCCGAATTTCTTTTTTTTTTTTAAGTAGCATTTTTTTTAAAAGAGAGAAGTACAGAGAGAGAGAGAGAGAGAGAGGGAGAGGGAGAGAGAGAATAAATTTTTATTGAGTTTTTCACATGGCCTTTGCTGCTCTGACACTTAGTTGTGTATGTGGGTGCTGGGGTTTGAACCCATGTACTCCTGCATGACGGGCAAGCGCCGTAACCACTCCAGCCCCATAGCCTGAATTTCTAACAAGCTCCCAGGTGATATCACTGCTCTTTGACAGAGGACCATACTCTGAGGACAAGGCTTTACATAACTTGTGTAAATTTATATGGTAGTTCTCTGGGATAGAAAAGCTATGTTGATGCTTGGTGGGAAAGAGGGGGAAATAAAATAATCAGCGCAGAAAGAGGACATGGATTCATTTCCCAAAGACTTGTCACCCACCTCCACCACCATATGCACTCTCTGGGCATGAGCGATACAGCAGCAAATGGAATAGACAGAAAATCTCTCCTTTCAGGGAGGGGAAAAGAAATGGGGAAGAGTAGGGTGGAAGGCTGGATGTGGGAGGTGAGGCAGAAGGAGAAGAAAGGGACTCAGCATTTTTCCTGATGCAGAGAGTTAATTATAAATGTTATCATTTCCCACAAGGACCACATTCATTTAGTGTATGGCCTGGCATATAATAATGCTTCATATATGTTATGAAATAAATGAAATGATTTCTCAGTTTTAATCCTGAAGACTAACAACATCATGACGTTTTAAACAACACAGGAAACTTTCCGAGTGCAGAGGGAAGCAGAAAGTGATCTACAGGTTGAGTTTGCCTTATACAAACTGTTTGAGACTACAAGAGTTTTGGATTTTGATTTTTTTTTGTATTTTTGGAATATTTGCCTATACATAGAAATATCCAAGGGATGGGACCCAAATCTAAACAGGAAATTCACTTTTGTTTCCTAGACACTTTCTTCACATACCCTGAAGGTACTTTCATACAGTATTGTACCTAATTTTGTGCATGAAACAAAGTTTCACGGTGTGGGATTTTCCATTTGTGGCATCACATTGACTTTCAACAAGTTTTGGATTTTGGGGCATTTCAGATTTGGTATTTTCAGATTAGGGACAGTTAACCTATGTGACATTGAAAGTGCTTGTAAAATTTATGTAGAAATATTCATTAAGTAGCTCAATTAATGAACTAGACCTCTGATATCTCATATGGTATCCTCTCTCCACATTTAAATTAATTAAAGCTTTTAAATGACACTTAAAATTCAATCCTTCCGTCCCTTTTTTTTTAAGAGAAAGGGACAGTGAGAGAGAGAGGGGGAGGGAGAGAATTAATTTTATTTAGTTTTTCATGTGGCTTTCGTTGCTCCAACACAACGTGGTTGTGGTACTGGGGTTGGAACCCACGTCCTTGCACATGCCAGGCAAGTGCCGTGACTGCTGAGCCACCACTCCAGCTCCACGTCTTTTCAATTTTTTTCTCCAAAACCTCTCTCAATATAGTAATCCAGGTCTAATATTACTACCTTAACTAAGACTTTGTCCCCTTAGCTATTTATAGTCCCCTAAATACTTTCCTATGAACTTTTTATTTTAAAGATTAGGTATAGACCCTGCCGTTACCGAACAAAAAGACATACACACAAAATTCCCAAAGCTGATAGTATCACTCTGATAAAAGTAACTCAATCTCTCACTGCCTACAGTAGCATTTCTTAATCTTTATTTACTTATTTAGAAGTCCTGGGGATTGAACCCAGGTGTGGTCCACCATTTAATTATATCTCCATCCTTTTTAGTTTTTAGTTTTTGAGACAGGGTCTTGCTAAATTGCTGAGGCTAGCCTCCAACTTGTAATCCTCCTGCCTCAGCCTCCGAAGCTCCTGGGAGTACAGGAGTGCATTGTGCATTGCTGTGCCTTGCTTCCCAACCTTTTTTTGACTCTCACACTTCTTTACTTTCATAAGCCATCATTATCTTTAGGAATTTAGAAGTCATTTCAATGTACATTGAAATGTAGAATGAAATTTAACTACCTATAATGCCATTTAGAAATAGACCAAAAGGGCTGGAGTGGTGGCATGCATGAGCACAGAGGTTCAAACCCCAGTACCATGTACACAATGAAGTGTCAGAATAATGAAAGCCACATGAAAAACTAAAATAAAATTATGTCTCTCATGGTCCCTCTCTCTTAAAAAAAAAAAACCCAAAACTATAGTAAATGCTTTCTTTCATTTTAAAAATAATTATTTATTTACTATGGGGGGAGTTATTGAAGATTGAACCCAGGGGTGCTTTACCACAGAGCTACATCCACAGCTTTTTGTAATATTTATTTTGAGACAGGGTCTCACTAACATTCCAAGGTTGGCCTCAAATTTAAGATCCTCCTGCCTCAGTCTCCCAGGTTGCTGGGACCACAGTTCTGTGGAATAATTTAAATCTAAAACTCCTGTTTAGAACTTAAGTTAAACAAAGTCTTTCTTTTCAAAGGAAATTTTCAAACAAATCAAAAGCACAAAAAAGTGTATAAATGAATCTTCATTGATCCATCATCCAGTTTCAACTCTCTTACCACATTATTTTGAAGCAAATTTCAGATTGTAAAATTTCATTTTGGCCAGGTGTGGTGGTGCACACTTGTAATCCTAGCTACTCAAGAGGCTGAGGAAGGAGGATCTCAAGTTCAAAGCCAGCTTCAGCAACTTAGCAAGGCCCTTAGCAAATTAGTGAGACCCTGTTTCAAAACAAAATATTAAAAGGTTCAGTGGTAAAGTGCCCCTTTACCAATCCCTGGTACCAGAAAAAAAGTAATAAAAAAGGTTAATTGATTAAATTAAACAAAAATTGGAACTGTTTTAGCATGTGTGTGTAAAAGATGAGGACTCTCCAAAAAAGCTTGATCAAGTCAGGTGTGATGGTGCACACCTGTAATCCTAGATTCCCAGGTGGCTGAGGTAGGATGATCATAAATTCCAAGCCAGTCTGCCAACTTAGTGAGAGAGATATCCTGTCTACAAAAAAAAAAAAAAAGTGGGATGGTGAGATTTAGCTCAGTGGTAGAGTACTTACCTAGCACATGTGAGGCCACGGGTTCAATCCCTAGTACTACATGGTAGGAGAAAAAAAAAAAAACCTAATCAATCGGGTATGGGGGCTACCTGCCTATAGTCCCAACTATTGGGAGGCTGAAGCAGGAGGATGGCTTAAGGCCAAGAGTTTAAGGCCAACTTGAGTAACAGCAAGAGTCTGTCTCAAACAAACAAAACAAAATGCTTAATCACAATACTATTAACACACCTTAAAAATTTACAATAATTCCTTAAAATCATTAAATACCCATCAGTATTCAGATTCCAACAGTCTCATAAGTTGCAGAAATTATAGTTTGTGTGACTCAAGATCACATATTCAGATTTCTTGGCGGGCTGGAGAAGTGGCTCAATGGTAGAGTCCTTACCTGGCATGCGTGAGAACCTAGGTTCAATCCCCAACACCACATACACAACTAAGTGGAGGAAAAACAAAAGCCAGATGAAAAACAAAATTGTTCTCACTTCTCTTACTCATTCTCTCTCTGACAGTGAGAGAGAGAATCAATTTTATTTACCTTTTCATGTGACCTTCGTTGCTCCGAGATTTTGTTGTGTATGTGGTGCTGGGGTTTAAACCTGTGTCTTCATACATGTCAGGCAAATGCTCCAACTGCTGAGCCATTGCTCCAGCCCCTCATTCTCTCTCTTAAAAAAAAAAAAAAAAGGTTGGGACTGGAGCAGTGGCTCAGCGGTTATGGTGCTTGCCTGGCATGCACAAGAACACAGATTCAAACCCCAGCACCGCGTACACAACGGAATCTCTGTGCAACGAAAGCCATGTGAAAAACTCAATAAAATTGATTCTCTCTTCTCTCTCTCTCTCTGTCCTTCTCTCTTAAAAAAAAAAAGTTTGATTAGTGCTGAGTGTGGTGGCATATGCCTGTAATTCCAGTGGTTTGAGAGGTTCAGGCAGGAGGTTTACAAGTTCAGTGCCACAGACTCAGCAATTTAGCAAGGCCCTAAGCAACTTTGCAAGGCACTCTCTCAAAATAAAAAGCAAAAAAGGCCGGGGGACGTGGCTCAGTGATTAAGCATCCCTGGATTCAATCCCTGGTGCCACAAACAAAACAAACAACAACAACAACAAAAAAGATTGGTGTGTTTTTCAGTTTCTTCTTATCTTCTAATTTAATCTGTAGATTCTTCATTATCTATTATTATTTCCATTTATGTGTCAAAGAAAAAGGTTGTTTGTTCTAGATTTTGCAGTCAGTAGTTTGCCGGTTAAATGTCAAATACCCACGTGGCCATTTGACAGGTTCTATTACCTTTTGTATTTTCTCTGACTGGGTGGAGTAGTCTTGACGGGGTTTGTCCTGCACAAGACATTTGTTGAGATTTGGTTGGCAAAGTAGCAGCATTGGGAGGTGGGTCCTTTGAGAGGGGTTTATGTCTTTCTGGGTAAACTGGCTAAATTCTCACAGGGGTGAGTTCTCATTCCTTCGGGACTGGATTAGCTACAATAGGAGTTGGGCCCTCCACTTCTCTTCCACACACACCAGGAGTTGAAGATGTATGAGGACCTTCACTGGAAACTGAGAAGATACTGACACCAAGCTCTTGGACTTCCAGAATCGTGGGCCAAAACAAACCTCCTTTCTTCACAAATTAACCAATCACATTTTTATTAAAACAACAGATGAACTAAGATCATGGGGAAATTGGATCTAAGGCGTAGCAGAATTAGTTTTTTGTGGGAAGAAGGAGTTATTTCATAGGTGATGATGACCATCAGGAGGTACTTATCTGGCTTGGTGTGGATTTTTTAAAAATTTTATTTTGTACCAGATTTTTTTTGGAGGGGGAAACACATAGAGAGAGAGAGAGAGAGAGAGAGAGAGAGAATCAATTTTTATTGAGTTTTTTCACATGACTTTTGTTGCTCTGACACTTTGTTATATATGTGGTGCTATAGTTCAAACCCATGTCCTCACACATGCCTGGCAGGTGCCATAACCACTGAGCCACCGATCTAGCCCCAAGTTTTTAATTTTTTTTATTTTTTATTTTTTTTTAAGAGAGAGAGGTGGGAAGAGAGAGAGAGAGAGAGAGAAAAGAGAGACTCAATTTTATTTTTTTATCTTTTCATTGGCTTTTGTTTCTCTGATACTTAATTGCATATGTGGTGCTGGGGTTTGAACTTGGGTGCTCACACATGCCAGGCAAGTGCCATAACCACTGCGCCACTGCTCCAGTCCCAAAATTTTTTTTAAAGAGAGAGGGAAAAAGTGAGAGAGAGAGAGAGAGAGAGAGAGAAAAACAGAGAACCAGTTATCTTTTCATCTAGACTTTGTTGCTCTGACACTTAGTTGTATATGTGGTGCTGGGATTTGAACCTGGGTCCTCACACATGCTAGGCAAGTGCTCTAACCACTGGGATACCGCTCCAGCTTCTGCCAAGAATCTTAGTATGAGTGGGTGTCAATTTTTTTTTCCTTCTTTTTTTAAAATTTTTTTTAGTGCTGAGGACTGAACTTGGGGCCTTGTGCATGCTAGGCAAGTGCTCTGCCACTGAGCTAAATCCCCAACTCCTTTTTCCTTCTTTTTAATATTTGAAATTGTAGGGCATTTCTGTAATCCCAGTTACTCAGGAGGCTGAGGCAAGAATACGGCAAGTTCAAAGGCAGTCTCAGCAACTTAGTAAGGCCCTGAGCAATTCAGTGAGACTCTATCTCAAAATAATAAGTAGAAAGGGCTGAGGATGTGGCTCAGTGGTTAAGTGCCTGTGGGTTCAATCCCCAGTACCAAAATCAAACTAAATTTAATTTTTTAAAAAATTTTATCTTTACATAAAGACTTGAATTTTATTAGGTGCTTTTTCCTGTCTCTATTGAAATAGTTATATGGTTTTTGTGGTTTATTCTATCAATGTGCTGAATTACACTGATATTTTAAAATAATAAGCCAACTATAGGCTGGGCACATGTCTGTAGTCCCAGCAATTTGGGAGGCTGAGGCAGGAGGAACACAAATTTGAGGCCAGCCTCAGCAAGTTAGAGAGATCCTAAGCAATTTAAAAAGCAAGACCCTGTCTCCAAATAAAAAGAAAAAGGGCTAGGGATTTAGTTCAGTAGAGTGCTCCTGGGTTTCAATCGCCAGTACCTGTCTCCTCAAAACACAACTGTGAATTCCTAGAACAAATATAACATGTTCATGATGTCATTCATAATACTTTTTACTTGTTATTGGGTGCAGTTTGATGATATTTTGTTTGGGATTTTTGCATCAATGTCCATGACAAAGATTGACCTATAATCAATCTTTCTGGTAATATCTTTATAAGATTTTAGAATCAAGGTCATCCCAGCCTCCTAGGAACAGAAGCAATCCCTCTTTTCATCTCATTAGCAAATAGACACCTCTAACCAGTCATGACATTCCAAGGTTTTTTGTTTGTTTGTTTGTTTTTGTTTTGTTTAAATCGAGAGGGACAGAGAGAGAGAGAAAGAGAGAATCAATTTTATTATTTAGTTTTCATGTAGCTTTTGTTGCTCTGACACTTCGTTGTGTACGTGGTGCTGGGGCTCGAACTCGCGTCCTTGCGCATGCCAGGCAAGCTCGGTAATCGCCCAGCCACTACTCCAGCCCAATTCCAAGGTTTTTTTGAAGTTCAAAAATAAAAAACAAAAAGTCCATCTTCCATAAAACACTAGAACACGTACACAACTCAGCCAAGTTATTTGCTGCTTTATAAGAAGAATCCTTTTCCCAACATTTTCCAATAATGTTTCTCATTTCTATCTGAGACCTCAGCAGGATGATCTCTACTGTGCACTATCTATCAATATGCTGGAATGCTGATAGAATTACGATGATGGACACGTTCTCTAAAACCCTTCTATTTCTTCTTTCTGAACCCTCAGCAGAATCACCCTTGATGGTTCATTCATAAGAAAATGGAATTTTTCTAGCAAAAACTTCAAAACTCTTCCAGCTTCCAGCTGCCACACTTTGAAGTATTCTGTACCTCAGTACCCCCACTTGGGAATCAGTTTCCTTTCTTGCATAAGTTTCTATAACTTGTTTAAAAGTAACAAACATTTATTTCTCACAATTCTGGAGGCTGGAAAGTTCAAGATGAGGGTGCCGGCATGGTGAGGTTCTGGTGAAGGCCCTCTTCTTGGGTTGCAGACTGCCGACTTCATAGCTTCTTTCTTTCTTTATTTTTTTTAAAGAGAGGGAGAGAGAGAGAGAGAGGGAGAGAAAGAGAGAATCAATTTTATTTAGTTTTTCACATGGCTTTCGTTGCTCTGACACTTAGTTGTGTAAGTGGTGCTGGGTTTCAAACTTGAGCATGTTGGGCAATTGCCATAACCGCCGAGCCACAGCCGAGCCACGGCTCCAGCCCCACTGCTTAGCTTCTTTTCGGGCAGAAAGGGAGAGGGATATCTCTGGAATCCATTTTATAAGGACACTAATCCCACCTCGTGACTTAATCACCCACTAAGGCCCTGCCTATTAATCATATCACCTTGAGGCTTAAGATTTAAACATTGATTTGGAAAGCAAGGGCCATAAACATTGGGCCCATTGCAATGTCCTCTATCATGTTGAGAAAATTCCTTTCTTTTCCTATTTTTGTTTACCATTTTTATCATGAATTAGTATTGGATTTTGTCGTATGCTTTTTCTGCATTAATTGCTATGATTATGTCAGTTATTCCCTTTATATTTATTATTATTTTTTTAAAGAGAGAGACAGGGACAGTGAGAGAGAGAAAAAGAGAGAATCAATTTCATTTAGTTTTTCATGAGGCTTTCTTGCTCTGACACTTCACTGTGTACGTGGTGCTGGGGTTTGAACCCAGGTCCTCGTGCTTGCCAGGCAAGCGCCACAACTTCTGAGCCACTGCTCCAGCCTCTTTATTTTGCATTCTTGGAATAAATTCTGCTTTCACTACTTCTATTGAACATTTTTCTGGAAGTTTTAGCCAGTTCAATGAAGCATATTATGTATAATTTTAATTTTACTCTATTTCACCTTAAAATTTGATGGGTAGTTTCACTAAGTATAAAAGTGTAATTGGGCATGGTGGCACACACCTGTAGTACCAGTGGGTCAGGAGCCTGAGGCAGAGGGATCATAAGTTCAAAGCCAGCCTCAGCAACTTAGCAAAACCCTGTCTCAAAATTAAAAAAATAAAATGAGCTGGGGGGAGGGTGGGACTGGAGTAGTGGCTCAGTGGTTGGAGCACTTGCCTGGCATGCAGGAGGACCCAGATTCAAACCCTAACACCACATACACAACTAAATGTGTTGGAGAAAGAGAGGCCACATGAAAAAATAAATAAAATAAAATTGATTTCCCTTTCTTTCTCTAAAAAAAGGGTTTTGGATGTGGCTTAGTGATTAAGTACTCCTGGGTTCAATCCCTGGTACCAAAAAAAAAAAAAGTTTGGTTTTTCTTTATTTTT
>PVKS010046767.1:0-13145 GCA_004027875.1 Aplodontia rufa | reverse complement strand
CAGTGACTTTCTACAGGTAGGTCATAAAAGGTGATATGGTTATTTCCTAGCTTTCTCTCCCTCCCGGGACACACACTTGAGTCTTCGGAGTCTGGAGTCCTGAGCAGTCGTGTAATACATCTGGTGACCCTGAGGCCAGCGTACTGGATTGTCCCTATGGAGAAACCAATAGAAATAGAGAGGTGCTTCAACTGGTCCAGTCCCCAGATGCTTTGAGTCTTCCAAGCCTTGGTGTCAGACATGTGAGTGTAAGAGCCTTCAAGATGACACCACCTTCAGTCACCATCTGACTTCAATGGCATAAGAAACCCCCAAGCTAGGACTGCCCAGCCAAGCTGCTCCCAAATTCCTGGCTCATAGCAACCCTGAGAGATAAGAAATGATTATTATTGGAGCTGGGTGTGTAGCTTAGTAGTAGAGTGCACCCTGAGTTTGATCCTCAACACCACTACCACCACCACCAACAACAACAACAAAAACGATTATCATTGCTTGAAGCTGTTAAGTTTTAGGGGTGTTTGTTGTGTAGCCATAGAAAACTAATATACCCCCTTTGGAAAGAACCTGTTGCTTCTTTAGCCTGAGAGGGGAAGCCCTAATAATCTGTCAACACCACATGCACACACACACATCCGGACAGCTGTCGGGACCGCTGGAAGTTGCGTGACTTTGGTGGGGGTGCTCTATTCCTCTTTTCCAGGAATTTGGAATGTGAAAACTGACCCTGAGCCTCCAAGCCTGAGGGCACTAGATACTTCTAGTGTCATCTTCCACCTTGTGTCCCAACCAACAGAGGAAGAGAGAAGAGTGAATGGAACACTCAGAGAAAGGCAAGAAAGAGAGAGACCTCCATAGCCTTAAAAGATGATGAAGTGGGGGCTGGGGGGGTAGAGGTTTTGGCACTTGCCTGGCAGGTGGATACAGATTCCAACCCTAGCACCATGTATACAACAAAGTGTCAGAGCACCAAAAACCACATGAAAAACTAAATAAAACTGATTCTTTCTCTCTCTCACTGTCTCTCTCTCTCTTAAAAAAAAAAAAAAGACAATTACGATGGCACATGCCTGTAATCCCAGCGGCTCCAGAGGCTAAGGCAGGAGGATCGCAAGTTCAAACCCAGCCTCAGCAGTTTAACGAGGCTTTAAGCAACCTAGTGAGACCCTGCCTCAAAAAATAAAATAAAGGGGCTGGGGATATAGCTCAGTGGTTAAGTACCTATGGGTTCAATACCCAGTACAAAAACAGAACAAAACAAAACACCCCCAGCTGGACTAGATAAAAACTAAATAAATAATGTTGGACTTCAGTTATTATATTAATATTGGTTCATTGGTTGTTATAATTATACCATCTATGGGATGGAGCAGTAGCTCAGTGGTTACGGTGCTTACCTGGCATGCTTGAGGATGCAGGTTCAAACCCCAGCACCATGTACACAATGAAGTGTCAGAGCAACGAAAGCCACATGAAAAAACTAAATAAAATAGATTATTTCTCTGTCACTGTCCCCCTCTCTCTTAAAAAAAGAAATGATACCATCTATATTAGTCAGCTTTGTGTCACTGTGACCAATTCAGAGAAGGAAAAGTTTATTTTGGCTCATGGTTCCAGAGGTTCAGTTCATGGCCAGCAGACTCCACAGTCCTGGACTTGATGTGAGACAGAACATCATGAAAGAAGGCACAGGAAAGCTGCTCAGTTCATGACAGCCAGGAAGCAGAGGGAACTTGGATGCAAGGTGCCAGGGGTAATATAATCCCCGAGGGCACACCCCCAGTGACCTACTTCCTCCAGCAATGCCCTACCCACCTCCAGTTGCCACCCAGTAATCCATTCAAATTATTAATGCATCAAGTGGGTTAATCCATAGATTAGGTTATAGTGCTCATAATCTAATCATTTCGCCTCTAACTATTCCCGTATTGGCTCACACATGAACTTTTGGGGGACATCACACGTCCAAACCATAACACCATACTAATATGAGATGCTAGCAACAGTGGAAGCTCAGGTATGTATGGGAACACTCTACACTACCCTTGCAACTTGTCTGTAAATCTACACCAATTCTATAATAAGAAGTTCATCCAAACAAACTCCAGCTGAAGGTCGACCCTAGAACTAAGAGACGGCTGACAGTGGAAGGAGAGAGTAAATGCCAGGCCAGAAGTCTGAACACCAGACAGGTTAGCAACACTAGGCTGTGAGCTGCTAGGGAGCAAAGCCGAGCCTAATGCACCCTTTTCCCCACCCAATGGCACAACACCTCCTTCTCACTGGAACTCACAATCTGTGCAAAGGAAGTGTGCATGAGGATGACAATGCAAAGCCAGGCTGCCATGCTCCCCTCTTGCTCTATTTATTTATTTATCTTCGGGACCAGGGTGCTTAGCCTCTGAGCCACATCCCCAACCCTTCTTATTTTGAAACAGGGTCTCTCTAAGTTGCTTAGGGTCTCACTAAATTGCTGAGGTTGGCTTTGAACTTGCAATCCTTCTGCCTCGGCCTCCCAAGCTGCTGGGATTACAGGTTTGTGCCACCATGCCCGGCTTGGCTCTCCTTAACATCTGAGAGCCATCAGAGCAAGGTGTCCCCACAGGCTGCCAAGTGCAGGGTTCTTGGTGCGGCTCTCCGGAGGGTGAGGGAGGGTATGTGACGACTGAAGATTTTTCATAAACAAATTATCATATTCACAAAGAAGGGGAAGTGGCTGTGAGAGGTGAGGAGAGAACAGAGAACGCAGTTGGTTTCCTGATGCTGGTGACGGACTGGTAACGGCCAGTTCACACTCCTTGTGGACAGATGGCCAGTAGCTAGCTGGAACTAGGAGGGAAGGGGCTGGCAGACATTGCTGGAAGCTGTAAATAGCTGCAGGGATAGGGAGGAAGGGAGGAAGCAGTAAACAGAGCAGGAGAAAGGGTGGTCAGGCAGTGCGATGCTAAGCCAATCCCAGGGGCAGGGGAATTTCCACAGTGTAATCAGCAGCCCATAATAGGAAGGGAAGGTTAGGCAGCCACATGCTGCCAGGAGAAGACCTGAGAGGAAAGGCAATCAGATTGTGGTCAAGGGAAACAGGAAGAGGGAGTCTATGGGTTTAAAGCAGAATGGGGAAAGGCAGAAAAGAAGGGGAGCTTCTGGGGGGAGGAAAGGAGACTAAGGACCTGCTCTGGTGGTCAAGCATCCCAACCAGCTCACATCAGCTCCAGAAACTTTGTCACGAAAAGAACTGTTGGGGAGACATGGTTTTGCCCTTGTTTGCTTTTGCAATAATCTGGAAATTAAACTTACCACGATACCTTCATGCTATGATTTGGAGATGATTTGTCCTCCAAAGTTTCGGATACTAGAAACTTGACCCCCACTGTGATGGTGTTGAGGTGGTGGAAGTTTTAAGAGGTAATGCTTGGGCTTGGGATGTAGCTCAGTGACAGAGCACTTACCTGGCATTTGTGAGGTCCTGGGTTCCATCTCCAGTACTACAAAAAAAAAAAAAAGGCTTAGGTCATTGGGGATGCAACTCTTAGAAGGGATTAATGTCATTCTCTTTGGACCGCTGTTAGTTCCTGCAGAAGTGCAGTTATAAAAGAGCAAGCCTGGCCTCTGAATCTCTTTGGTTTCCTGTTTCACCATGTGGCTTGCTCTGCATATTCTCTTGACCTTGTGATGCCATCCTCCATGAAGCCCTCACCAGAGGCTGAACTACTGGGCTGCTTGATTTTGAACTTTTGGCCTCCAAAATTGTGAACTACATAGACCTATTTTCTTCATACATTACTAAGCCTCAAGTATTTTGTTATATCAGCAGAAACCAAAATACTTCACTATTAGATTTCCTCCATTTCATCCTCCCCGTAAGAATAGAAATCATCATTTATTGAATAATTATTTCACCCATTCATTCATCAAATGTTATGTGCTTACAATGTGTTCTACGAACACTGGGTTGTTGTACTTTCACTTATGTATTATTCTCCATGTAACTACCACCCAGATCAAGACACAGGGCATTTCCAGTACCCTAGGATGTTCTCCTGTGCTCCAAGTCTGCCTCTCTCATCCTTAAAGATAAAGAATATTTTGACTTCTGTCATCTTAGAGTCAGTGGACACAGTGTTTTTGGTTAAGTTTTTTTCCAGGGGAGTGGGGAAGAACTATGGCCAAATCACCAAAGTCAGTATCCAGTGGCTCAATTAGATGAAATTCTCACTAAAACTTGGAAATCAGATTGCCCTGCGCTTCAGTCAAGGTTTAATCAGGGGAGAAATACTTCCAAAAGAAAGGTTCTAAACAGAGAATTTACAGTGTTTACAAAATCATTGGAAAGGCTTGAGGAGCAGAAGTCAGGGGACTGTCCTCGCTCGGGCTATTGGTTTCAAAAAATCGCATGACTTTAGCTGTAACCCAGAGATGAAAAAGCTGCCACTTTGCTACCAAAATTGCTAATGCCACCATGAAACTGGGAACTAAACATAGAGATGTAGAGTCTGGCCCCCTCAAATACTCACACGTGTCTGATCCTGTTTGCCAGTACCAAAGCAGAAAAAAATGGCTTCTGTCTTATTTCCACTTCCCAAAACATGGCACAAGTGCATCTCATTGGTGAAACCCAAATCACATCTGGAAAATTCTAGTGCAAGTGAGTCTGAGTAACTTAGTTTTTATCTTTCCAGCTCCTGAGATAAGAGATAAATTGTAAGAGGGGGTGAGAGTGAATATCAAGTTTCTTGTATACTTTCTGTTAATCGATGTACATGACAAGTCTTAGAGAAGACAATAGCTACATGAACACCTCTAAGACACTGAATGGCGTCTCAGCCATCATGATTTTGCTGTTGTTAAATCAAAGGTATTGGGGCTGGAGCGGTGGCTCAGGGGTTTTGGCGCTTGCCTGGCAAGCAAGAGGACCTGGGTTCAAACCACAGCACCATGTACACAACTGAGTATTGGAGCAACTAAGACCATGTGAAAAACTAAATAAAGTTGTTTCTCTCTTTCTCTGTCTCTCTCACTGTCCCTCTCTCTTTAAAAAAAAAAAATCAAAGGTATTAATGCACCTCAGAAAAAGGAGGAATCGGTGAGAAATTTATCAGTGGAAACATGTAACAAGGAGTCTGACAGAAAGAAATAGGGGTACTTAAGTAGTGTACAAAGGAGAATATGCTTTTTCTTTTTTTCTGTGCTGGGGATGGAAACCAGGGCCTCACACACGATAGGAAAGTGCTCTCCTACTGAGCTACAGCCCAACCCTAAAACATGTTCATTTTAGTCAGGGTTAATCACAAGCCCCAAGACACCTAATCAAATCAGCTGATGCAAAAGAGGAGACTGACCTTACACTCAGGATGAGTCCTATCACAAAAACAAACAAAAAACCCCATAAAATACAAGTGTCGGCAAAGATGTTAAGAAGTTGGAACCCTTATGCACTGTTGTTACAATGGTAAAATGCTACCTCCTCTATAGAAAACAGTATGGTAGTTTCTCAAAAAATTAAAAATAGAATTCTATGATCTGGCAACCCCACTTCTGAGTTATAGACCCATCAAATTTGAAAACAGGGTCTTGAAAAGATGTTTGTACACCCATGTTCATAGCAGCAGTATTCATCATAGCCAAAACATAGAAGCAACCCAAGTGTCCATGAATGGATAAAAAAAATGTAATTCTGACATGTGCTACAACAAGGAGGGACCTTGAGAACACTGTTAAATGAGGTAAGGCAGTTGAAGCCAGCAGCAGTGACACATGCTTATAATCCCAGCAGCATAGGAGGCTGAGATAGGAGGATCACAAGTGCAAGCCAGCTTTGGTGAATTAGTGAGACCCTGTCTCAAACTTAAATTAAATTTTAAAGGAGCTGAGGATGTATCTCAGAGGTACAGTGTCCCTGGTTTCAAACTCCAGTGAGGATGTATCTCAGAGGTACAGTGTCCCTGGTTTCAAACTCCAGTGAGGATGCATCTCAGAGGTACAGTGTCCCTGGGTTCAAACTCTAGTACCAGGAAAAATATATTTTATTTTATTTTCTAAAGAGAGAGGGACATTAAGAGAGAGAGAGAAAGAGAGAACCAATTTTATTTCGTTTTTCACGTGGCTTTTGTTGCTCTGACACTTCGTTGTGTACATGGCGCTGGGGTTGGAACCTGGGTCCTCGCGCATGCCAGGCAAGCACTGCAACTGCTGAGCCACCGCTCCAGCCTGCAAATTATTTTTAAAAACTAACCAGTTGCAAAAGACAATACTATATGACTTCCAGAGTAATGGAGTTCATAGAGACAGAAAAGAGTAACAGTTGCCAAGGACTGGGGGAAGCGAGGAAGGGGAAATTATTGTTTAACGTATACAGAGTTGCAGATTTACGCAATGAAAGGATTCTGGAGATGGATGGAGGTGACGCTTGCCTAACCATGTAAATGTAGCTAATGCTATTGAACTGTCCATTTAAAATGGCTAAGACCTGTATTTTACTATAATTACAGTAGAAACAATATTTTTAAAAAAAAGGTGGGGGTTGAGTCATAAGAATTCTGGGGCATTTCACATATTTCCAAGTCAGGGAAAGCAGTTGAGTCTTCTCAGGAATAACAACCAAGAACTTCAAAGCTGGGAGGAACTATGGATACATCTGGTTTCTCCTGTGTATTTGTCTCTGGTTGTTACTTTTACTCCTTTCTGGTTTGTTTGTTTGTTGGTTTGATTTGGTTTGGTTTTTATTTTTTAGTACCAGGGATTGAACCCAGGGCCACTTAACCACTGAGCAACATCCCCAGCCCTTTTTATGTTTTATATTTTGAGACAGGGTCTCAATAAATTGCTCAGGGTCTTGCTAGCTTGCTGAAGCTGGATTTGAACTTGCAATCCTCCTGCCTCAGCCTCTGGAGTCACCGGGATCACAGGTGTGCTCCACCAAGCCCAGCCACTCCTTTCGTTCTGCAGGCCAGCTTCCCCACCTCTGGAAATACGGAGCAGAGGATGGTAACTCACAGATCTTTTTATTCAAGTGTTACAAAAGTATCATTAGCATCTTTGGGCCCCAATCCCAAAATTCTAGGATAGAGAAGCCCACTGGCCTGGCCTGGGTTACATAACCATCCCCATTTCAGTTTGCCAGGGTGGTAGCTCATAAAGTACAGATCAATCTGTAGGGACCATGAGAAGGAGTGGGAAGCCTTCATGAATGGCCAGGTGTGACCTATGCAATCAACCCCCCCAAAGATTGCTTATTACAGTGCCCTGTCAGATTGACATAAATATCCAATCTGTCCAGTGGGTACATTCCTGCTGTGGAGAAGGGTACTACTGAGCCTAATGCACTAAGCATTTGTTCTGATTGTATACCCACCAAGTTGACACTGAGTAAATGGAGTCCTGTGTCATTTGCATTTTTGGAGAGAATACACCAAAGCAGGTGGACTTGAACATGCAGACTACCACATACTTACATATCTCCTAGTAAATTTAAAACTGCTATTCGCAACACTAAGATCTTATAAGATTATTATTTTGGGTCTTTGTCACCCATTTGGATTCACTCTGGGAATCCAAACCAAACTGGGATTCTCAGGCTGGAAGGCTGAGGACCGGTTTCTGCTCGGTGGTGAATTCTCATGGTAGATACTGTCTCTAAAATATCTGGGAAGACAGTCCTTATAGCATAGCAACCACAACACTGGTCTTTCTTTGGAAACTTCCACACTCGCTGAAGATGTGCTTTGTATACACAAGGTTCTCCAAACACAAATTGAAACCACATATAAATAAGTCCTGTGAAGTCAAAGGGAAGTGTGCCTTCTCCAGATTCGAAGGAGCAAACTGGATTTATAAAAACCTTTTGAAATATGACACACAAATGAACATGCAACATCAATGTTCAGAATATGGAAAATCATATCAAATGAACACTAGCCCAGCAACCACTACCTAGGTTAAGAAATGACCGGCACTCCTTAATTCTGCTTCATGTTTCAAAAACGTCCTTCTCCCCTCCAGGCTGGAGGCAACTACCATTCTGATGTTTATGTAACAATATTGTTGCTTTTAAAAGATATTTTTTGCCATGCTGGGGATGGAACCCAGGGCCCTGTGCATGCTGGACAAGTGCTCTACCACTGAGCCACACCACAGCCCTTCCTTGGTTTTCCTGGTATTTTTGCCACATGTGCTGCATCCTTAGCAATGTAGTTTCATTTGCTCTGTTTTTGAATTGTATATAAATGGAATTGTACTGTTTCTCTTTTTTTTTCTCAGAAAGAGAGGGACAGTGAGAGAAAGAAAGAGAGAATCTATTTCATTTAGTCCTTCATGTGGTCCTTGCTGCTCCAACACTCAGCTGTGTACGTGGTGCTGGGGTTTGAACCTACGTCCTTGCACATGTCAGGCAAGTGTGGTAACTGCTGAGCCACTGCTACAGCCCATATGTTTCTTATTAATATTATTTTACATATAATTATATATACTATTTATTCACTTTCATTGTAGGATATCATCACATTATGTGAAATATACCACGATTTATTATCCATTCTGTTGTTGTTTGTAGTGTTGGGGATCACACTTAACTACATCCCCAGCCCTTCTTATTTACTTTCAGACAGGGTCTTGCTAACTTGCAGAGGCTGGCCTCCAACTTGTGATCCTCCCGCCTCAGCCTCCCAAGTCACTGGGGTGACAGGTGTGCACCACCATACCTGGTCATTCTATTGTTAACAGACATTTAGCTTGCTTCCAGTTTGGGGCTATTATGAAATAGGAACATTCTTGTACATGTATATTCTGGATACAACTTATCTTTTCCCATTTTGTGGCTCGTTTCTTCACTTACTTTATGGTGTCATTTTTTTTAGAACAGTTTGACGTTTACAGAAGAATTGAGAAGACAGTACAGAAGTTTCTCACATACCTCACACCCAGTTTTCCCTTTTGTTAGCATTAGTATGGCCCATTTGTTACAATTAATGAAGCTACGTTGATGTAGTATTATTAACTAAAGTCCATACTTTATTCAGATTCATTTCTCCTTGGGCTCCTTTTGGCTGTGACAGTTTCTCAGACTTTCCTTATCTCTGGTGACACTGACAGTTTTGAGGGGTAGTGATGAGGTGTTTTATAAAATGCTCCTCTACTAGAACTTGTGTGATATTTTTTCTCATGGGGGAGGGAGACCACATAGGTGAAGTGTCATTTGCATCATATCATATCAGGGTCATACTATCGATATGGTTTGTCTCCGCTGATGTTGACCTTGACCGCCTGGCCGAGGTAGTGTTTGTCCAGTTTCTTCATTGTAAAGCTACTCTCCTCTCCCTTCCCACCTTTCTATACTCCATGTGGTGTGTTCTGAAGAACAGAAATTCTTTTTTTCATATTTTTTAAGAGAGACAGACAGAGCGAGAGAGAGAGAGAAAAATCACTTTTATTTAGTTTTCATGTGACTTTCATTGCTCCAACACTTCATTGTGTACGTGGTGCTGGGGTTCGAACCCATGTCCTCAAGCATGCCAGGCAAGTGCTGTAACCACTGAGCCACTGCTCCAGCCCCTTTTTTCCATATTTTTGTTGGTGCATTATAACTGTACATAATAGTGGCATTTATTGTTACATATTTGTACATGCACACAATATAACAACATAATTTGGCAACATTGTTTCCCAGTATTCTGAAGATCAGAAATTCCTAATTGAGGTCCGGGGGTATTGCTCAGAGGTACAGCACTTGCCTAGCATGCATGAGGCTCTGGGTTCCATCCCCAGCACTATAATAATTATTATTGTTGTTGTTAATAATTATATTAACACAATATATTGTGTTAATATATATTAACACAATAAAATAATTATGATAGCAGTTATTAATTTTAATTGTTATTATTGCACGGGAAGCTGAATGGTCTGGGGCACAGCATGATCTTAGGCTCTGCAGGGTTAAGGTTTGCAAACCAAGTGGCTGGTTTGCAGAAACCATGCCATCTCACCAAGCTCACTCTGGGATCACTCAGAACTCATTGCTAGAATTAACTGGGGAGGGAACAGAATTAGGGATGCCAACAGAGCTGTGTTCTATGGAATCTTACATCCTGACCTGTAGTTTTGAAATTCAAGAGCCAAGAAGTTGCCATCTTTGTTTTCAGTTTTTCCTCTGAGTATTACCTCTCAGGGCAAAGGCTGACTAGCTGGCCTGAGGCAGCAAGGGGTGTGGTGATAGGGAGGAAGGTTTCTTTTAAGCTAATGGAAAGGTCAAGTCTGCAAATATGATCCTGCCACACATATTCCCCTCAAAATGCCTCAGTGGAAAAATTAACAAAAGATTGAATAAGAAGGGCTGCATTCATAAAGAAGAACTGCTGACAACTCACAACGTGACCTTGCTGACAACTCACAACGTGACAACTCACAATGTGCACTTCCCTAGGCTTCAATCTCTCAATCTGTGCCACAAGGAAAAGGCTTCCTACCACGTTTATCTTGCTAAATTCCAAGCCTCTAAGAATCAGCTATGCTCCTTTGAGAATGCTGAAAGGGGACCTTAGATGTAAAGGATAAGCTATTTGCCCTTAGCCTAAAAGATCATGAGATTGTGAGGTTTTTCCGGTGTGTGTGGGGGGTTGTTTTATATTCTAGTCTATTTACAATATTTTTGCTATTCCTCAAATTCAAAGAAATAAGAATGTCCTAGAGCTCTTTTAAGAACAGAAAAACTCCTTCCCTGTTTCTTTAGGCTGGATGAAAGTGTAGAAGCTCTGCTCCACTTTTAGCTGATTATGGTCCTAAATAAGGTTAATTTAGATAATCTCCTGCAGGACCTCTGGTTCAAAACTGCTCTAGGATATGCAGCAAGAGGGACAAAGAATGAAATTTTCATTGGTGTGCACAGAAGTGAATTCGTCATGCCTAAAAAAATGATTTTTAAATGATTTTTTCAAGCTAGTCATAGTAGAGTGGATTTTTGGAAATTAGCTGCTTTAGACATGCTGATTCTAATAATTTCATATTCTTTTTTTTAAGAGAGAGAGAGAGAGAGAGAGTGTGTGTGTGTGTGTGTGTGTGTCAATTTGTATTGAGTTTTTCACATGGCTTTCGTTGCTCTGACACTTAGTTGTGTACGTGGGTGCTGGGGTTTGAACCCGTGTACTTGTGCATGCTGGGCAAGCGCTGTAACCACCGAGCCACCGCTCCAGCCCCAATAATTTCATATTCTTAATGGACAAAATATCTCTGCCCCTTTCAGATTTCTTTTAAGTCACAGTTGTGAAAATTCTCTGATGGAAAAAATACAAATTCAAGAGTTAAAGAGTTTCCTGAGATTCAGGGATAAGATTCAGACTCCATTTTCTAAATTGAGAGTGGCTTTGGTAAGCATAGTAGGTTCTAGAAAGCTCAAATAGAGTATTTTAGGAATGTTCTGATTCCAGATTCATTTACGCAAGTTTTTCCTCGGGTGGGTCTGCTGCGTGGGAAACTCCTGGGGTCACTGTTTTCAATCCACTCTCCCTTGTTTTCTCCTTCAAGAAAGGAGAAAATGGAGATTCTAATAAGAAACTAGAGACTGGGTACAGGGGAAATAGAGGCATTCTTCTCTAACTAGTCTATCTTACATTTGTGCAATGAACAATGCTCAAGCACCTTCAAAGGCTCCACATTTCCTAAGAAGTGTAGTTCTTTTGCATGTACAGTATAAGATTCTTAATAAATATTTCCCCAACTTAAAGTTCTAACTCTGTTTCCCCTCCTCGCCCCCATACAATCTCTTCTTTTGTCAAGCTAAACAGTTAATGGTCAACCTGAGCAGGCTTTCTCCCTGCCATACTTTAGAGCTTTCCTTACCTGGAAGAATCTGCCCACCTCCACCCCTTGCACTGAAATCATATCCATCTTTCAATGTTATTAGCTGGGGCATCATTTTCTAACTTACAGATGATACACAGTGTCACTTTTTGCCTCACACCATATAAGCAAAAAACCATAAAGTGAGGGCTGGAGCAGTGGCTCTGAGGTTATGCGCTTGCCTGGCATGCACAAGGACATAGGTTCGAACCCCAACACTGGGTACACAACCAAGTGTCAGAGCAACGGAAGCTGCATTAAAAACTAAATGAAAATTGATTCTTTCAGGTGGAGCGGTGGCTCTGTGGCTATGGCACTTGCCTGGCATGTGTGATGCTGGGGCGAGTTCAAATCCCAGCATCACGTACTCAGTGAAGTCTCGGAGCAAGGAATGCACATGAAAAACTAAATAAAATTGTTTCCTGCTTTCTCTCTCAATCTCTCTCTCTCACTGTCCATCTCTGTTTTTAAAAAATGATTCTTTCTCTCTCACTGTCCATCTCTTTCTTAAAAATAAAAATTTAAAACTGTGGGAAGGTAAGATGCTGGTCTAATTCCTATTTGTAGGCCTCCTATGTCCTCACTGAATGCCTTGGCCAGACTGGAAACAGGTATGGACGAAGTAATTGATTAATGTTCTGTCACATTAGTCCTTGTAGTTCGGAAAGTGTTCGGAGACAGGGTTGGCAGATTTAGCAAATCAAACTAAGTTATATTTGATTTTCAGATTTTAAAAAACCCGGATACTTTAGTGTTTCCCGTAAAAAATTCGAGACATACGAAAAAGTACTTGTTGTTCATCTGAAATTCAAATTTAACTCCAAGTCCTGTATTTTATCTAGCCCCCTACGTGGGTCAGGGGTTCCCAGAGGCGCCTGGCTGTCTCCCTGTCGGCGCTCAACATCTGAGTACTTGTTAGAGCGGAAACCCGAACCTGTTTCGTAGCTTCCACAGTTGACAATCGTGGCAAGGGCGGAGGCACACCACCCGGAAAGACAGACACCCTGGTTGGAGATCGTCGCCGGAGACTGGACAGACGGTTCGCATTCAAGAGGCAGCCTCACACGGCGGGCTCTCTGGACCCCGCCACAGGCTCCGCCACCGGCTCTAACCACCTCCCTTACCCTTCATCTTGTGACGGGTCCTCCAGGGCCGGAGGTCGGGACTGCCCTGCTCTTTGATAGCTTACTACCATTGGTAGGGAATTCCATCCATCACTTTGTGCCCCGCCCAAAAAACTGGCGTTTCCCCAGCTACGTCCCTCCCGTAGCTCAAGGCGTAGCTGTCAATTGGTTGAGAAGGCGGCAGCCGTCTGGGCGCAA